>CATIWQ010604451.1:0-12458 GCA_949673415.1 Euphorbia schlechtendalii | reverse complement strand
ACTTAAATTTTGAAAGTCAGACATTTTCAATTTTTAAATATTATACTTTTAAATTGTCATTTTTGTTATATAGCAGTGAACATTAATTGAAATATATACATACATATATATATATATATATATATATATATATATATATATGTATATATATATGTATGTATGTATGTATGTATGTATGTATATTTATATGTACATCTATATGTATATGTGTATATACATGTATATGTATATGTGTATGTACATGTATATGTATATGTTTATGTACATGTGTATATGTATATGTACATGTGTATATGTATATGTACATGTGTGTGTGTGTGTGTGTTGTAAAATATGTGAAATATAACAGAATAATTATTATATAAAATTAAATTATATTAACTACGAATTGCATTTTTATATAAAAAATGTAGATGTATGAGATGAATTTGATGGTGACAATGGAGGTAGTGGTGATAGATGGTGGAGGAAGTGGCGGTAATATATGTAGAGGAAGTGGTGGTTGGGTGGATGAGGTGGTGGTGGTGACGGTAGCGATGTTGAGGAAGAAGTAGGTGTGTTAGTGTGGGTGGTGATGGTGATGACGACGGATGAAGGAGGTATTCGTGGTCGTGATGGCAATAATAGGGTGGATGAAGTGATGGATGTGTTAATGTTGGTTGAAGAAATGGTGGTAGTGGTGATGATAGCGGTAGTGGGATGGAAAATAGTGATGGATATGTTGGTGTGGGTGGGAGATGTGAAGGTGGTAATAGTAGAGGATGTGAAGTAAAAAGGTAAGGGAAAATGTTTTCCCATTTTTTATGGAAAAACATTTTCCATTATTTACACTACATTTTTATATTGACTTGCACAATATTTTTCTTTAACTTATTTTCCAAATCTAACAAATGCAGAAAAATTCGAAAAATATTTTCATGCACAATATTTTCCTGGAAATAAACGAGGCCTTGAAAAATAATCTTGGAAATATTTATTGCTTTAAATTTGAAATTCTATCTTGATTTATTTGGAAAATTTTAATTAGACAATAAAACTTATTTAAAACTCCTAACAAATTTTTTTAAAAAATAAAAATTGCTTTGTCCTCGATTTATGTATTTTTTTCCCAATATTGTTGGTATACGTAATTAATTGAACTCATAACTTTATTTTTACAATCAAAGATGTCTAATTATCAAATTAATTCTAATTGATGATCTTACCCTACAAAAATGTAACAAAATGCCTATAAAGAAAAAAAGAAATCTCTTGCAAAACACTTACATAAAAGTATTGGCTATTAGGAGGCATATAATTAACATTAAATAATACAAATATTTTTATATGTCTCCTTATATAATTAATATAAAATTCAAATAATAAACGTTAATTATCAATTAAACATGGATTCAGCAGTTTGTTGATTCCAGTTGATCTGCTAAAAAAAGGTAAGATTTCATTTCTCGTATATCATAAATATATTATTTGGTAACCTTTCAAATTTTAGCCAATTTTAGGTATATTTTTTTCTTCTCCAGAACTGTTACCTAATTGATGGCTTGCCCATTAGGAAAATGGAATTTGTCAATCATGGAAACATCATCGATCGATTTTAATTTAAAAACATCGTTTGATGTCATTGACATAAGCGTTTTTTAAACAACGTTACATACATATATAACTAGTAGGCTATCTCGAAAAAACCTCTTCCGATCTATTTATAATAGAAGGTGTTGCATTAAATCGTGTTATAATAATTATTTTCTTGCACATATAGAATAATATTCTATAATAGTTAAATTCTTTGTGAAAACTTTTTCATGATATGTTTGGTTTTATTCTTACTATAGGTCATTGTAAGTAGATTTAATTTTACCTTTTATGAAAATTCTTTCGGTTTTACGGTATTTGTTTCCCTACTATGACTTGGATATATATTCATACTATAATTCTTGTTTATTTATTTTTAAGAATCAGTTAAAATGTTTATGCAAATAATGTTATTATTTTGTTTATGCTAAGTATTTTTTTTAAAAGTTGCGTATATGCACTTATATTATTAAATTATAAAAAAAAATTCCCTTCACACCTCATATGTGGTTCGAATCTGTGATCTCTATAATCACAAATTTAATCTCTAGTACTAGGCTAAGACTTCAACCACGTTTATGTTAAATATTAAAAACTGCAAAATAACCATATTAATTTTAGTTAGTATGTCTTTTCTTGTATTTACAACAAAAAAAATTCCTGTATCTATGCAAGTTCCGATGACCCAAATCAACAAATAACCTAAATTTGATAATATATGCTTTCGAAATTACAAGAAAATGATTTTTTATTCATAATATATTAATATCCATAGTTAAATATGCAATTACTTCCAGGATTGAAATATATTATCAATTAACCATGTAATTACTATGCACCATAATATTAATATAAATTTACAAATCCTACCGCAAACCCTAAACAATAATTAATCAAGTGACGTATAGTGACGATTTTATGATAATTCAGTACAAACACATCTGACAAGTATTACGATGCTAGTTAAGTTTATCGTTAAAGTAAAAAACACATAACTTTTGTTTGTAACAAAATAATATTTCTTGATTGATAAAATCACAGTGATCTTATTCATATACACATACATCAATTATCGTATAAAAAGATTCGAATGGAAAAATAATTGATGCAAATTAATATTATATTTATAAACAAGCTTCATTAGTGATTGATGCATTAGACTAACAAAAATACATTGCACCATATGTATATGATAATTATAAAGTAAAATAAAATTGTACAACTTTTCAAAATAATTTTGTACAAGAAATGCCTACCACCCCCAAACAAAAAATATATAAAAACAAAGTCCCCAAAAATCTTCCAATACCTAATCGTAAGTAGTTGAAAAGAGCGAGTTGCCGCATTGATTAATTAGTGTTGGAACAATGCCAATAATTTGAAAAGTGAAGAATATAAAAAATAATTACTACATAATTGAATTAAAAGAAATAGAATGAATAAGTTCATACACCATTTTAAAAAGTAGTGTAGCCGTCATTCGTCCCAACCATTTATTAAAAAAAATTCTTCATAGACCAAAAATTAAACACATCTACACTACATTATATAAATAAAAATGAAAATATAAAAAAATATTATATGTATCTCTTTCACTCTAGAAGAGTAATAAGTAATAACACTATAACAGCTCTTCTTCCCCATAATAAATGCAGTTGCACCCTCTCAATACCTCTGCATTTACTCCTATCTCTTTCTTCTTCTTCTTCTTCCTCCATTTTCTTCTTCTTCATCTCTTCTTTTTCTTTGTTCTTTTTTTGTTTATCTTTTTTATTTTGAAAATTTTTATTTTTTTTGGTTCGGTGCTTACCTACTTCTTACCATAAAAACTCTTGCCATAGCTGTCAATCAAATCCCTTTTAAACTCCCAACATATCCTCCCTCCCACCAGCTGTTTTATATTTCTCTCTACATCAGATCTATCCATTTTTCTTTTCACCAAAATCTCTCTGTGAGATTTTTTTGGGTTTTTTCTCGCATAAAATATTCCCTTCCCCATTTTCTGGCATTTTATTTTGGTCTGTTCATTTCGTCAACTCTCAACTCTTTTAAATATTGTGTTGTTCAGTACGTTAAAAAAAGACGCCCTATTTCAACGCACAATCCTCACTTAGTCAGCGCCTTCCTGTCTGTTTTTCTGTCTTTTTTATTGCCTTTTTTTTTCGTAATATAATTTCACACTGTAAGTGTTTAATTACAACGAGTGTTTGCTTGGACAGTGACTATGCCAGCCGGAGCAATGATTCCGGCCAGAAACATGCCGTCGATGATCTCTACTTATTCCAACGTCAATGGGTTTGGATCCTCTGAATCAGCTCTCGCTCTCACTCAGGTCTGTGCTTTTCTCCCTTTAAAAAATTTACAGATTTCTTATTCTTGAGGAAATAATATTACACAAGTATTATGTCGGCGAATTAGGTCATTTAGTCAGAGTAATTTTCCCTTTTAAGCAAATCCTTCTCGATTTTCTCAAACCGCGTCAAACCACAGCAATTTTTTTATACCTTGTTAAATATAAAACTAAATCAAAACAAAAAAAATGGTGCCTTTTTTTATCCAAGATCTTTTTCTTTCAAACAAGCACTACCAGTAGCGGTGTTTTTGTCATTCTTTTGATTAATCTTTAAGATCTGTGGATGTAATAATATTACATTCAAATCGGATGGACACACAGCTTCAACACCTGGACATGGCTTCTGATAGCGATTTGCTTAGACTTCGCGACGACGAATTCGACAGCATTAACACAAAATCGGGCAGTGACAACCCTGAAGGAGGAGGATCAGGCGATGATCATGATCTTGACCAAGATCAAGATCATGATCCTCGCCCTAACAAGAAGAAACGCTACCACCGCCATACACAGCATCAGATCCAAGAGATGGAAGCGTAATTTTGTTACATTTTTTATTTTTTATGTTATTTTTGGCATGTTTTATGATTCCTAAAATGTTATCTTTTATTAGTTTCTTCAAAGAGTGTCCCCATCCCGATGATAAGCAAAGAAAGGAATTGAGCCGTGAATTAGGGCTTGAACCGTTGCAAGTCAAATTTTGGTTCCAAAATAAGCGGACTCAAATGAAAGTAAGTAATCGAAACGTTTCTCCACACCTAATCTTTTACTAATTTATACATTAATATCCTGATTTTATGAATTCTTTGTTTTTCTTTTTTTGGGAACTTAATTTGTTGGTCAAATGTTGATTTTTTTTGTTTGGTTGGTGCAGACCCAACATGAGAGGCATGAAAATACTCAGCTCAGAAATGAGAATGAAAAGCTTAGGGCTGACAATATTCGGTATAGAGAAGCTCTTAGCAATGCTTCGTGCCCTAATTGTGGCGGACCGACTGCTATTGGTGAAATGTCTTTCGATGAACACCATCTACGCCTCGAAAATTCGAGACTAAGAGAAGAGGTAGGTAGTACTAGTCAATTCAATCTCCCAATTTATTGCTGACATGGCTAATGTTTTTGTTACTTTTTCAGATCGATCGGATTTCTTCCATCGCTGCTAAGTATGTTGGCAAGCCAAATGCCAGCAACTATCCTCTCCTTTCTTCACCAATTCCACCACGCCCCCTTGAACTCGCGGTTGGTAATTTCGGGGGACAGGTGGCGGGAATTGGGGGGGAAATGTATGGAGCTGGCGACTTGATTAGATCGATAGGTGTACCAAACGAGATGGACAAACCTATGATTATCGAGCTGGCGGTTGCTGCGATGGAGGAGTTTGTTAGAATGGCTCAGATGGGCGAGCCCTTGTGGATATCGAGTCTTGACGGGACAGATTCTATACTGAACGAGGAAGAATATGTGAGGATGTTTCCGAGAGGAATTGGACCTAAACCGACTGGTTATAAAAGCGAGGCTTCAAGAGAAACGGCTGTTGTTATTATGAATCATGTCAACCTTGTTGAGTATCTCATGGATGTGGTTTGTGTTTTTACTTTTCGGCGTTCTCTTTCGGTTTTTATGTTTTGTGCTAATGAACATATATGCTTATTAATGGTTTTGTTTTTTTTTTCAGAATCAATGGTCTGCAGTGTTTTCTGGAATTGTTTCAAAAGCCATTACATTTGAAGTGCTTTCAACTGGAGTTGCAGGAAACTATAATGGAGCCCTTCAAGTGGTAATTACAATATATTCCTTTTTTTATTTTCTTTTAATTAGTGAGTGATTTAGAATTATAAATGGAATGAAAATTTGTGTGTTGTGTCAATTTAGCATCTCATTAACTTTATAGTTATGTTAATGTAAAATGTTCACGTGCTTTTTATGCTTTACTTAAATGTACTAATAGTTTGACACATCATGATTCATATTACTTCGACACGAGAATACCAAAGTAAATGCTCGAACTAATATAGACGCCTTATCATGATTCATATTACTTCAACACGAGAATACCTAAGTAAATGCTCGAACTAATATAGACGCCTCGTGTTAGGGATAATATTTAATGAAAAACTACACTAAGTTGTTATATTGTTTTTATTTATTTGGAAAATGTAATTAAATATAGTGTAAAAACAATTAATATGACCAACCCGAACAAACTCTTTAAGATCACAATGTATTTATGATTTAGTAACATTTTTTCTTGCATAAGTATTATCTTGATGATAATATTTATGATATACTAAGGTGTTGTTTAGTTCGTGATACGTAATATAATGGGAAAAATTTTTATATGAATACGAATGAATAAAATATGTAATTTTTCTTCAATTCAGATGAGTGCTGAACTCCAACTTCCAACTCCACTTGTTGACAATAGAGAGAGCTACTTTGCAAGATATTGCAAACAACACGCTGAAGGGACATGGGCAGTCGTCGATGTTTCCCTCGACAACATAAGACCTAGTCCCACTGCCAGGTGTCGGAGAAGGCCATCCGGATGCTTAATTCAAGAAATGCCCAACGGCTACTCTAAGGTATTAAACGCCCAAACAATAATATCCTAGTTTTTTCAGTTTACGTAATTGAGTTGAAAAATTAATCTATGCCGCCCCAAAATTAGGTAACATGGGTTGAACACGTGGAAGTGGAAGATGGAGGAGTGCATAATCTGTACAAGCAACTGGTAAGCTCGGGGACCGCTTTCGGGGCGACACGTTGGGTCGCGACGCTCGATAGGCAATGCGAAAGGCTAGCGAGTGCGATGGCGAACAACGTTCCGACCAGCGATGTCGGAGTGATATCGAATCAAGACGGGAGGAAGAGCATGTTGAAGCTGGCTGAAAGAATGGTGATTAGCTTCTGTACAGGAGTGAGTCCACCGATTGCGCAGCAATGGACCTCGCTTTCGGGAACTGGTGCTGATGATGTCCGAGTTATGACGAGGAAGAGTATCGACGATCCTGGTAGGCCTCCCGGCATTGTTCTTAGTGCCGCTACTTCTTTCTGGCTTCCTGTCCCTCCTTCCCGAGTTTTCGACTTTCTTCGCGATGAAAATTCACGCAGCGAGGTACCCTAGTTTTTCCGTATATACTTGTTTTTTGGAAATAGTTTGAATGTTTGTTTGTTGTACGTGTTTATATTTATTTCGATTTTTAAGAAGGAATCTCGTGTATTCGGGTTGCAGTGGGATATTCTATCGAATGGGGGAGTTGTGCAAGAGATGGCTCATATAGCGAATGGCCGGGACACCGGCAACTGTGTTTCTCTTCTAAGAGTTAATGTAAGTTTATTGTATACTTATTATTCTCAAGCTTTTGATTTCTTGCCACTACACTTGGCCATAGTTATCGTGATCGTATTTTCGTATCTTCTTGATACGAATAGTACGATTTGACCAAACTAGATTTGAATATAATATGTGTGAATATAATTTGACAATGAATCGGTCTATTCATTACCAATTTGGTAGTATATCGACCTATATGGTAGTAAATCAGCTTATTTAGCCGAATTATAGACTTAACTTGAAAAGTTTGAATTTTTTGATAGCAAATAAGAAATTACTGAAAATTCAGAAATGGAAAACAAATATTTAGGAGATTACGAAATCCGAATACAAATGCAAATTAGGATTCAAATCAAAGTAAATTAGAATATAAGAATTGGATAATGTAGTTTATAGAAGAAAATGGTGCTAATTTCCTTTAATATGAATTAGTTATTAGGATGATATAATTTTTGACATCATTTTTGAGTTTTAATTATCACTTTGTTTTGTTAATTGACTTGATTTTTTATAAATTAAAATTGTAATTTTTAACCGACCTTTTATATTATCATAAGTTAGAACATACCAAATGATATGTTTTTTTAATTTTATAAACCTGAACTAAATCATAGAATTCAATAAAATTCGGATATCGAATCTCGATAAATCAAATTGTTTTGCTCCATGGAAATAAATATCTATGTTCTCAGTCCATCATTAACTATACTATATTTCACATGTATTGATGCTAATTGTTTGATGCATTATGGTTAAAAAGAGTGCAAATTCAAGCCAGAGCAACATGTTGATACTCCAAGAGAGTTGCACTGATCCAACAGCCTCGTTAGTAATCTATGCACCGGTCGATATAGTAGCCATGAACATAGTACTCAATGGCGGGGATCCCGATTACGTGGCCCTACTTCCTTCGGGATTCGCTATTCTTCCTGATGGGACTGCCACTCAAGGACTTGGGGGCGAGCCCGGTGGATCTCTGTTGACCGTGGCATTCCAGATATTGGTCGACTCGCTTCCTACAGCCAAGCTCTCTCTTGGCTCTGTTGCTACTGTCAACAACTTGATCAATAGCACCGTGGACAGGATCAAGAATGCTTTATCGCCTGACAAGCTTGAAACTTTTCATCATCGTTCTAGGGTATGATTTTTTCCTCTTTTACTATGTTTATATTCTTAGACTTCCTATAGTGCCCTTATCGACGCGCTAGTTTACGTCATTATTGAAATATTTACGGAAATTTCAAATCGTTTTCGCACATAGGAAACTCGAATGAAATGTTTTGGGATCACGTTACTGCTAAACAACTTCGAAAAATAATTCCTTCTTTATTGCATACCTTCCCTGAAGTGGTTTTTATGGAGTATTTGTTTTTCCTATATTCTAAATAGCAACCGTTTTTATTTCCTTGCAAGTTTGTGTTTGTGTTTTGTGTATTGCTGATATTTTGTACTGATGTTTTTGCAGCTAATAACTGAAGAAGGAAACTAAGAAAAAGAGGAACAACGCACCACACCACACCACATGAAGAAATATTATCTCGGGCTAGCGAAGAAGAGAGAAGTCAAGAGCGAACCTTAGATAATCCCTTTTTGAGATTAGGGTTCGGGAATTGACTTCTCAAATCACTAGGAAAAATATAAGATATCTTAGCTACAGTAATCTAGTAACTATCTTGTTTTTTTTTTTAATTTTTTGTTCGAGAATATTAGGGGTGGGTGGGTCTAGTTAAATACATCCTCCTTTTATTTTCCTTCTTCATATTGTTGTGCCTTTGATAAACTTCAGCTGCATTTTATCCCGTCTTAATCAAGGCCTTTTGAAACACATTAGTTCTTTTTACTAATTTCTTTGGGTTGCTTGTTATTCCAAGGAATTTGCCAAAAGAATGTTTGGCTATTTTTTATGAATTATAATATATAGATAGATAGATTAATTTTAGTAAATATTTTGATTAGCTTAACTTTGCAACAATTATATATTTACTAAAAAAACTGTATTATCAATTGAAGAACGTTATTGACACTTTTAAATTATCATTTTTACTAAAATCATGTGGGATACGTCAATGATACTTTGGTATATATATGTACCTATGTATCAGAGATTAATCTTATAAATTTAGTGAATATCTATTGAAAACAATTGTTAATAAAAATCGGTATATGGTGTGCACTTTACTTTATTGCATTTCCTAGGAATTGTATTAATTCCGAGCACCGCTCTGTCAAGGCAAAAGCTGCGAGTTCAAGCGATATCAGTCTCGACGGCTCTAACATTTTATTCAAGAAATATATTAAAACGGTGTTTGAAGATCTTTTATTTTACAAAAGGGATTTTCAATTTCAAAAAAAAACAAAATTGGCAAAAAGATGATAAAAAAATATTATGTGGTTCACAGTAGTGTTGTTGTAGTGAATATTTTAAACAATTCAATATTCTCAAAATTTAATCTTATTATTTAAAATTATATGTCAAAACTTGAGTAAGTTTCACGGAATTTTTTTATTTTTTTACGATTTTTAAAGTTTATTGTCAAATTTAAATTAAAATATTGTTTGCCCTATTCAAAAATTTCAAAATTTATTATTAATATGAATTATATTTTTATTAACCATCCCGCATAAATTCATATCAATATTATCAATTGTCGTGATATAATTTAATAAAGGATCCTTTGTTTGCAAAATTTTTTGAAATTGTAGACTACTTTTTGCAAAAAAAAATAGTCTCGGACCTTGGTTTACAAATGAGTGAAACAGCGGAGTACATACTTTTTAGAAGTTTTATAAATAGGGATTTTTCTATGCTAACCTTGTTTTTGACAAAGTAGTATTTGTCGTTATGTCCATTGTAATAAATGCATGTCCAACCCTGACAATTTGAAGCCCTAGGCATAATATTGTAAAAATTAACAAAAACGATCATTTGATGAAAAAATAATACATAAAAATTACATTTTGTAAAAGGTAGGAGATTAGAACTCATGACCTTTCCTCAAAATTCTAATGTTTTACCAATAGTTTTAATATTAATTAGTATTTACTTTTATTTTTGTAATAAAAATAATTAAAATGTTAACGAAAAAATATGTTGGAATCCTTTCTAGTTACGGGCCCTAGGTTGTGGAACTTATTGCACCACCCAAGACCGGCCTTTATTAAATGTGTGAAATTTGATATGGTAATAAACAAAGTAATAAATACGTAAAAAATAAAGTCACCTAAAAATTAACACATTTAAAATAACTAAACATGATTTTATGGGTAATTACACCGTTTATCCTCAGAGCTTCTCTTTAAGAGTTTTCAGTCACAAGTGTGTGCATTCACTTTGACCTTTTCACTTTAATAGCTAGCTAGTGATGTTTACCGAGCGTGGACAAGAGCAAAAATTGAATCAAGCGATTTGTTATAACAAAAGCTGTCACATAAATAATAGGTGATGAAAAATAGGTGTCACGGAGTCGTAGCTAATAACTTGGTAGCCGAAAGTTTTGTTGTCACAAATATTGAAATATGTTGTAACAACAATATTTTGTCACTTTAATTTTATTTGTTATAACTTTTGTTAACCAGAAACAAAAATAATCGTCACAAATGAAGTTAATTGTCACGAATAATACGAAGAAAAATCTAAGGCATCATGACAATATTGATTTTCATGAAAAAAAACTTTTGTGACAATAAAAACAATGTGTGATTAGAAATGTCTCCGAAAATTTCAAAATGCTGTCACATAAAACCATGTAACAAGAAATATTGTCGCAATGGGATAGTCGCAAATAAAAAGTTTTTTTAAATGTGTTGTTACAAAAATTATATTTGTGTAACAACAATTTGTTGTCACATGAAAATTATATAAAAATTTAAACACTAATTGTGACAGCAATTTATTGTCATATATAATGTGCAATGACAACATTTTACTTTAGTTGCAACATTTTTCTTGTCACCATCTATGTATAGTTACAACTTCACTTGTATTATTAAATATCTGTAACAACTCACCATCATGTAATTTGGATTGAATGAAGCTCAAATTTAGAGGATTCACTATCAAAATTCTCAATAATTAATAGAATATTCTTTATTAATGTAAAGAACTAACAAATGAACAAATAGCACTACGAGAAATGAGACTATTAGTGCCAACCTTAGTTGTCACAAAATATGAAAAAATCGTTACCTAAAACTATATGTGACGACAAACAGTTGTCACCAGGGTTGTCAAGTATAACCCCGTAACAAAAGGTAACTCCTTAAGTGATAGCAAATAGTTGTTACAAATACTATTTTTTTGTGACAATAACTTCTTGTCACAATAATTATCATTTGTAACAATATTTGTTGTAACGAAAACAAAATTAGATGTCACGAATGGATCGAATTGTCACGTAGAAGATTACAAAATGAGCTGAAACTACGTGACAACTTGACAAAGTTGTCATTGATTCTTATATGTAACAACAAAACGTGTCACAGAAAATCAGAAACTTGTAACACTTGACTAAGTATGTGACAATATATAGTTGTCATAAGATTTGTAATGTAAAAATCGCATATGTGATGATAAAATATTGTCACAAAGTTCTATTTTTGACAACTTTCATGTTGTCACATAATACATTTGGTTACAATATTTTCTTTGAGAAACAACATTTATCTTGTCACCGTGAATCTATAGTTACAATTTTATTTTGTTGCCAAACATTTGTTACAATTATAATTTGGATTAAAGGGAACTCAAAATTATAATATATTAATTGGATCTAGATATAATTAGATATCTTAATTGGATCTACATATAAACGAGCATAGGATCCACAAATGACTAATTGTACGTTGACACTGAGAACATGTATTACTTCGTGATTAGATATGGAGCTACAACAAAAAATATACAAAAGATCCAAATGTTAAAGCTAAAGGACCCAAAATCCAAATGTAGAGTATACAAGTTGAACAAAGACTCAAACAAATGCATGTTGCGCTACTAATAAACAATGTAGCTGTGATGAATTGTTTTTCTAGTTTGTAAAAATGAAAGAAATTTATGACTAATGATAGGGTTCGTTTCGGACCTATCTTTCGATCAATTTCGGTGTAAAACAGGACGTAATTCGATGTCATTTTGGGTGTTTAGTTCCATGTTTGCATTGGTTTGCATTTAGTTTGGTTTTTAGTTACTTTGTTAGATTT
>CATIWQ010604402.1:0-12751 GCA_949673415.1 Euphorbia schlechtendalii | reverse complement strand
ATATATGTTTTATACAAAATTATATTGTTTTTCACTTATGTTGTTATACCAAATATATAATTAGTATAGTATAAAAATTTTATATCAAATATTTTAAACAAAACACTTGAATAACAAGTATAAAATTTTTATCCCAAAATTAAACAAGTATAAAAAATTTACATCAAGTTTTACTCTAATTCAATTTTTTTTACCAAAATATAAACTTGTATACACATCATAAAAATAAAAAAAAAAGTTTAAAAATGAGGTAAAAACAAAAAAAATTCTCTTTTTGTACAAGAAAAATAAATTTCTAAAATTGTATTTTTTTTATCATTTCCTTTAAATCGAAGGGAGTATGCCGTCTTATTTCTACGCTTACATCCACCCATAATTCTTTATTTACCCTATATATTTATTTATTGAAAAATAAGTAATGTTATTTGCCGTCCATTTTTACACTTACCTTCCTCCGAAATTATTTATATACACTCTATATTTATTTATTAAAAAATATTTATTTTATCCAAATTGTTCTAGAATAAAAATTTTGTATATAAAATATTTAAAAAAAATAAATCAATTATTATTATTATTATAATTATTAGTACAAAAAATATAAGATAAAATCAAGAATTAGATTACTAATAATTTGTTCATTAAATAATATTTATTTTTATCCAAATTATTCTAGAATAAAAATTTTGTATATAAAATATTTGAAAAATTATAAATCAATTATTATTATTAATAGTACTAAAAATACAAGATAAAAGAAAGAATTAAATTACTAACAAATAATTGTAGTTTTGAATAAAAAGAAATTCGAACACATGGAGGCGATAAATATAAAAGGAGCGGTGAATGCAGTTTATTCTTTGCCGACCAAAGTGAATTTCCAATTCTGAGCCATTCTGTGATTTGGAGGTGGCGAAGCTTAGTTGCTGACTCCGAAGGTTGATTAGGGAAAAAGGGCTAGATTTCGTTTCCTTTCAGCAGTTTAATCATTTACCACTACTATGTATCATCCTACCAGAGGCGGCGTTCGCGGTGGCCGTGACCGTAAGTTCGCTCTGTTCTCAAATTACAATTCATCTTTTATTCGGTTTAAACTTTATTAGGATTTTCGATCTTTTTTGTTGTTCCGTCCTTTAATCCCGATTTTACATTCGCAATTGACACGATATGGACTCTAATGAAGTAGTTTTACTCGCAAACCCTAACTAGGAAGAATAGAATAGCCGACCTCCATATTTGATTAATTGAATTTTATCTCATTGCAAACGAATCAGTTGGATCAAATTATGTATGAGTTCATATTTGGTATAATTTAGAATTCTTTACTCAATTGGATTGGGGATTCTTTCAAGCATTGGCTCAGTTTTATCGCGTCTAATACATACATTTGTTTGAATTGTTGTTTTTAACGTTTCTTTTTTTGTTTCTGAGTCGTTATTGTTCTTGTGTCTTAACTATGAATTTGGGTGGTTTATATGAATGTTTGGATTGGATCAACCATATTAAATTGCTCAGTCAACTTTATCAATAAAAAAAAAAATTCTCAGTCAGCTTTTCTTGATTCAGATTTTATTTGGATTTTCTTCATCTTTTCATGTGTAAATCCTTCAAACGTGTACCCTTGCAACTGAGACTATATCGACACTGATTAAGAAGTTATTCACGAAACCAAACTAGGAAGAATTAAAAAGCCTCCTTACTGTCATGTCAGTGTTTCATATAATTAACTGAATTTCCAATGTGGAAAAATTATTCAGTTGGCACAAACTATATACATGTTCCATGCTGCATAATTTTGTAGAATTGTTTAATCAAGTGGATCACGGTTTCTGTCATGCATTGTTTCAACTTTATTGCGTTAAAATAGAATTTGTTAATGTGTTTAGAATTGATTGAATTGTTGCTTTTGATGTTTCAAATTTTGGGTAATCATTATGCATTTGGACGTTTATAGTGGATTGGATAATATTGAAATTTGTCTGGCGATTTGTTTGTAAGTAGATGCAGTTTTATTTTGTGCATCACTAATTGGATTAATGGCTAAACACTTTTTTCATTCCAATAATTACTGTTTAATATGTGCAGAATTTAGTTGGGATGATGTTAAGGTAGATAAACATCGAGAGAATTATATTGGCCACAGTCTTAAAGCTCCTGTTGGAAGATGGCAGAAAGGTATACTTTTGTTAATTCTTAAATTGGTTTTACAAATTCAACATGTCTGTTATGCTGTTACTTGGTTCAATCTGCAATTTCGTGGCTTACATGTTGCATTTCAGAATCATTTTATTCAATTAATGTCAACAAACATATACAGTCAATATTGGGTTTTCTTTAGCACTTTTGCTCTTTCATTTTGACATGGTCTCATGGGTCTATGTTTCAACATCTTCTCTTTTTCAAACTATATTTTGTATCTTCTGTTTTGGTTCATTTCTTCTTGAAATGTTTCTCCTCTTCTTAAAGTGTTTCTTTTTATCATATTTGAGGTTGAGTTTGTGGATTTGAATAATCAGAATACTATCCATATGAGCAGTTTTATTTGTGGCAATTGATGGGATGATAATTTTGAATTGGTGTTTGAAGTCTCCCAATGAGTGCAGTGCTTGTGAGTTATGATTTTGGAACTAGTTTTCTGCAGTAGATTGGTGATTTATCATATGCTTTCTCAAAGCGTCACCTTGTTATCAGTACTGGTGTTATTAGTTGGAATGGGGAAAAGATTCTCTAAAGTTGGCTCCCAACTTTAGAAAGAAGTGAAGAGCATCTCATCCATTGTTTTCTAAATTAATGGTTGAAATTTATTACTTCATAAAATTTACATTGGCAAAATAAGGGAAAATTATTAAATTTCATCCATGGAATTTGAAAACAATGGTTAAAATGCTATTAACTTCTTTCTAAAGTTGGGAGCCAACTTTAGAGAATCCTTTCCCGTTAGAGTGATAATGTGATTTATTTGTTTTTTGTTGCATACAATTTATTGTATTAGTTTTATGTCAACCTTGAGCATTTGTGTTCCAGCTTGAGGTGAAGTGTTACAAAATATGGAATTAATTCTCGATTGATTCTAGGAGTGAGTTTAGGAGTGATTGTAGGGAGAATTTCTTTCTTTCCTGTTTTTATGTTCTATCATTGTATATAAATAGACGAACACCTCAATACAAAATGTAATGCAAGTTATGTAGTCTTTATTTTAGAAACTATCTTAAACCTCCCTCAATCTTGGGTGCTTAAGTTAAAACTGATAGGCACCAATATGAAAACAAATAATTTGTTGCAAATTTCAAGTTGTTTCCTTTTGGTTTATATACTGCTGAAAGGTTTAGAGGGTGATGTATCTTATCCATAGTTTTATATATTTTTAGAGAGGCAGAAATCAAATGTTTGCATTTGATATTCAATGCGGGAAATTGTTCTATGTTATTTGCTTGTTGGCTATTTTATTATGCATCGGTATTTCCTTAAGAAGTTCAATGTTGAAGCTAAAGATATTTACTGAATATCTGGGTCTATGGGCCAACTTCAAGTAGTTTTATTCTCTCTGTTTTTTTTAGTTCTGCTGGAGAATTGCTAATGTAATATTTTATCAGCTATCAATCATGCTTGTAAACAGAAGCACCACAAAATATTACCATTTTTATTATTTACAGGGAAAGATCTGCACTGGTATGCAAGGGACAAAAAATCTGGGGGTTCAAATGATGACGCTCTAAAAGAAGAGATAAAAAGAGTTAAAGAAGAAGAAGAGCAGGCAATGAGGGAGGCACTTGGCTTAGCTCCAAAGCGTGCTAACCGATCCCAAGGAAATAGGCTTGATAAACACGAGTTTTCGGAACTTGTGAAGCGAGGTTCTACAGCTGAGGATTTGGGAGCTGGGCATGCAGAAGCTGCACATGTCCATGGTCTTGGTTTCTCAAGGTACGTGCTGTGCACTAGATTTGCTGTCATCCATTAACACTTTAACTTAGCATGATCCTTGATAGGTTTTAAGAATATATCAGCTGCTTGATAGTTTTATACACAGGGCTCAACAACACTATTTTACCACTTGTGTTGCACTGAATTCGAAAGAGACATTGGCAAATGATATTTGTCAAAAACATAGGAATTGGAAACATGTAAATAAAAATATCGGGGGGCAGATGTTAATGAACTTATAAAAGTATAATGATGTATTCTAAGAGCATACACACTCAGAGCACGTTTGGTTCGTGGAATAGGGAAGGATCAGAATAGCTATTTGTTGCCTATCTGATAAATTGATTTCCCTAAAATATCTAATGAGGATGACGCAATGGAATGAAGCTCTTATTTCTGCCTAAAAACCAGTTAATTTAGATCCTATAGTTGATGATTGTGTAATATATAATATATTCACCTGACTGACTAGTAGCTAACATCGTATTTCCCATGTATATCCCTTTGGACAAGGTTGTTGGGGTATCAAACGGGCTTTAAGTCGTTTATGAGAGCGATACATCATACTAGTGAACTAATTTGCTCTTATTTTTGGTATTTTGTTTTCCGTAATCTTGTTTGATTGGTTATATAGTAATGACAAATCAGAAATATTGTTGATTAATGCTTGAATATATCTGTATGACCCCTTTTGCTTTGCAAAAATTATCATTTTAATCCTTATGCTTCAATTTTGGCTCACTTGGCCACTGCAATATCAATGAACAGTTTTGTTTCCACTATAGTTAGACAACAGCTTTACCTTTGCTTAGAGCCAGTGAGGCTATTTTCATTATAGTGAATCAAGCTTAATTGCATATTCTGCCTCTTGTGCCTTCTTCAATTGTGTTTAAATTGTCACTGCAGAGCTCCCCGTGCATGGGAGGACCCAACTACTCTTCCTTCAGATAATAAGGAGATTCCAGAAGAGGTGGTGAAGAAAGCTGAGGCTGATCCATTAGTGAAGGAGCCAATGGAGGATGAAAACAACACTAAGAAAAGGAAGTATGAGGAGAAGCAGCTTCAAAAGGAGAGGAAACATCATGAAAAGCGTGAAAAGCGTCGACCTCACGATTCGGAAGATAGAAAGAAACACAAGAAAGACAAGAAGAAAAGGCATGACTCTGATTCCCCCTGAATAAAATTATTCCAGTTGTCTTAATACCTATGTTTTAGGTTATTACTTTCGAAAAGGAAATCCATAAACATAACCTAGGATTTTAGGCTCGGACCGCCCAGGAAAATATTGAATGATTACCGAGAAAACGATAACCGAGAATTATTGTCCAAGAATATGATATATATATTTATTGTGCAACTATATATTTGTACTTTTAATTTGAGAAATACCATAGAAAATATGGCGGTTGAATCTCCAAAAGGGTTCTGAAAACGTTTTTATTCTGGGATTTGCAAGGAATGATAACTAATTAGATTTAATTATAATTTTATGTTAAACAACATATATTAATAATTTTGTTTTATTGTATTTTTTTATTTGAATTTATGTGTGAATGATAACCTTTTCTATTTTAATTAGTTTGAATTTCTTAATTAAAACAATCATATATTTCAAACCGTTAATATTTTCGAAACAATTTTTTAGAATATTTTGTTCGTTTCATTTTACACTTTCGATGAAAGTTGGTATTATTCATATTATATAAGTTTGCATTTTGGTATAATATTCATTATACTAGATTTTTTAATACAAAAAATCTGGTATAATGAATATCATATCAAATCATAAATTCGTATAATACGCATTATATTATCTGGAAAAAAATCACGTGTCAAGAAATGAGATAATGAACGTCATATCTAAATGGAAACTCGTATAATATGAATTATACCTATTTTTATCGAAAGTATATTGAATTGGATTTTATTTTAATCATAAAAATGAAACAAATTAAATATTCAAAAGAATCTTTTTTAAAAAAATTAAGGGTTTGAGAGATGTTCATTTCAAGTTAAAAATATTTAAATTAATCAAATTAATTAAGAGAGAGAATGTTATCGATAATGGTGGATAAAATTACAATTAAATCAAATTAGTTAGAACTTCTTACTATTAGTGATAATTTGCCTAAATTATGTTTTCCCATTCATGTCTGTGAAAACTGTCATTTTTGTTTTACATTAAAATTTTATGTTTTGTTAATTAATGGAAATTAATTTTATACATTATTTTAGAAATATAAAGTATTTTTTTATCGGTTTTGTTGATCGTTTTGGGTTAAATTAATAAAATACCATGTAATTAGTCTAGAGACTAAAGTGTATTTATGTAATTGATGTAATCTCCCGACCCCAGCTTATATATATCACGCCACTCACTCATCCTTCCATGAGTTGCGTTTACGATTTCATAAGTTCATCTTGGTATCAGACGCCATCAAACACCTCCGACCAGCCTTGTTATTCAGCCACCATCACCGCTGCCAACCATGGCTACTGAAGGAGCCCTTATCACAAACTCTACTATTTCACTGGTATCTGCTCCTACTGCCGCTCTACCCTCCTGTTCACATTAACTTTCGATTAAATTGGACTCTTGCAATTACGTTTTTATGGAAATCTCTCCTCTGTCCGATGCTAGCTGGTTGTGGCCTCCTTAAGTTCGTCAGTGGGACTACTATTGCGCCACCTATGAGCCTGCTGGAGAATGATCCGAATGGGGACAATGAGGTCGTGGCCGTGGTTGCCATAATTAGGCAAAAATTGAATAACCCTATCGTCAGCAGCAACCACCGTCAGGCCAGCAAGGTTTTTCAAGCCACTGACATCGCCAGTCGCATTTTAATGGTACTATGGACATCGGTACAATAATGTGCCAATAATGTCAAGGTTATGGGCATATTTCCCGATAATGTCCCTTAGGGGAACTCCACCTCAAAACGGGGAATGAATATGGGGAATTGTCAAGTCTAACCATTCCCCATATCGTATATCCTCAAAATCGGGTTTCCTAGGAATGGTTATTATATTAATATTTGTTTTAGTTTTGATTTAATTTAATGTGTTTAATATTTTTTTGGTTATTGGGAATAGATTTGATGTAAAGAAATTAATATAATAATAATAAAATATTATTACTTTATTGGAATCTGAAATGGGGAATGGAAAATGAGGGAGATGGTTGGAGCAAAAACACTGTATATCCTGTAAAACGGGGTTTACGGAATGGAAAATTGGGAAAATGATTGGACATGCTCTTACCCAAATATGAAACCTCCCGCGCATAGTAGCCACCTACCTCCCATAATAACACTCTCACCACCTCCAATCCCAATTGGATAATGAACATCAGGGCAACACATTACCTTACTTCAAAATTGGGACAACTCAATCTCCATTTTGAATACTAGGTGTCTGATGAAGTTCATTTAGGTAATGGCTCTACCCTCCCTATTAAACATGTTGGTTCTAAATCAATTAATTCTTGGTCTAATTCATTATGATTATTTAATGTTTTACTTGTTCCTTATTCAACAACAAGTTTACTTTTGATTAGTGCATTGACGAATACTAACGATAATTTCATTGAATATTTTGATAATTTTTTTTCCAGGAAGTACTTCGAAATAGGTGATACTTCAAGGCCCAAAGAGGAATGGTCTTTATTCATTACCCGCATCCTTGGTCCGGTTCGGTGTCATCTTACCTTATTATCAACTTGACATGAGAGGCTTGGTCATCTTACTTTACCCGTAGTTAGTAGATTTTTGCTTCGTAGACATTAATTTTGCTTCAAATAATTTTGTATTGCACAAAATTTGTTCAAGTTGTGTTGTTAGTAGAATCATAAACTCTCATTCTCTTTGTTAGAGTCTATTATATCGGGTCCTCTAGATTTGATTTGTTCAGATTTATGGGGTCCTGCACTCGTTAATTCACATGATGGTTTTGCTTATTATCTTTTATTCTATGATGCGTTTAGTAAACACTCTTGGATAGATTTCTCGTGATAAAAATCTGAGGTTTTGTCCACTTTTGCGAAATTTCGTTGTTGTTGAGAAATTATTCAATCGTCCCATTAAAAATTTTCACTTTGATGGGGGGGGGATGAATTCATTGCTATGTGTAGGTATCTATCTCACTGATAATGACATTCAACATTGGATGCCATATCCTTACAATCTTGAACAAAATGGGGCTTTTGAAAGGGGCAAAAATTTTTACTCCGCATAAACTCAATCAAATAATTAAAACATTCATCGTAAAATATATTAACATTATTTTCTTTCTAATTTGTTACAGGGAACAAGTCAACATCTTAAGGAAATTCAAAACATAACCGAAGAAGGAAACGGTTATCTCGACGGTTGAAGAAAGAAACAGCCTCCTTTATCAACCGAAGAATGAAACGTTTGCCGACTACAATAGGAACACTGCAGACAGAAACGGTAGACCCCCAAGTACCTAAGAATTTCGAAGAAAAAAACGGACAACCATACGAAGACACAGCGCTAGAAAGGAAGGCCTATTTTATCACCAATTGAAAGCGGGAAGTCACCAACCACATCGGTCAAGTATTCTCTTTATCCCTCTGCTCTTTTCGTGTGATAATACTAGTTAGACAACCAGCAATTAACACACGAGGGGCAGCTGTGAGCACGGGATTTTGAACCAGCTAGCGCGTTCGATGATGATGGCTTTTTCGGGATTTTATCCTTGAATCACATAATTTTCGAGTATCCTGATGCATCCGAATAGGAATCCTCCTCGTCTCTAAATTCAAAAAGAACATTCCCAATGAAATTATTTAATTAATAAATTAATAAATTATAATTAAAAAATAAAAAAAAATAAAAAATACAAAAAATACGTAAAACATGATGGAAAACCGGATCCAGGGATTCGCATCGACAGAATCCGATGAGTCCTCGGAGCCGCGCCAAACATCTCTGGCGAGGAGACCAAAGGACCCTCGCCAGAGACTTTGGCGAGGGTCCTAGACCCTGGCGAGGCTAAGCCTCGCCAAACTTTGGCAAGGCATGGCCTCTCCAGAGACTGTGGCGAGGCCGAACCTCGCCAAACTTTAGCGAGACCGAGCCTCACCAAAGTCTTTGGCGAGGCCCCTGCCTAGCCAAAGAACTTGGCGAGGCCTGAGCCTCGCCAAAGAGCTTGGCGAGGCATTCGGCCTCGCCAAGGCCGGCGCAAGGGGCCTCGCCGGAGTTTTTTCCAACGAGGCCCCTTGCTGGGAAATCTTTCCATTTTTGGATTTTTCAGGATTTTCCTATTAATAGTAGGATCATTTTCGATAATCCGGATCCCGAAATTATCAGAAAAAAATATAACTTTTAGAACGACTCCAAATTCAAAGAATAGAACGAACAATTTTTGGACTTTCCACTACAACTTTTTTTTACCTAAACAAAAAGACGAGGAGGATTTCTCGAGGATCGAACGGATTTCTTCGACGTGGGTAAGCCTCTAAGTTCCTAGAACAACAATTCTCGTGCTTTTAGTGTTTAATTTCTTCTTCTGATTTCTTCTGCGAACCTAGGAATTTCTCTTCTTTTATTTTATTTTAACTGTTGTAATTCTTCTTCATCTTTTTCTTTATTAAAAGAAGATGTATGTTAGAACACCCCCACGAAGGGAATAAAACATATTCCCGGATAACAGACCTCACATTTTACCATGCGAGTAATTTTATTAATTAAAATGAGCAACCAATGTGCTAATAAAATGAATGGTTTTATTTAAATAACAAACACAATATCATGATTTTTTTTAAGGCCACATGGGCCTCGCCGAATTCAAAATCTAACATACTTGCTATCCCTTGTGCTAACCTTTGTGGATGCAGGTAGATTAGGGTTAGATGTATGTTTAGGACTTTAATTTTCCTTCGAGTATCGTAATTTCAATATTTGGGAAATGTAATTAATAGGGTAGCGGGATGTTGCATCCCCCGATTTTTGAAGCCTTGTAATTTTCATTTTCCGCTTTTACTTTCCGCATTTACTTACTGTTTTGTGGATCGTTTATTTTTCCGCTTTGTGAATGATTTATTATTTCGCAATACGTGAATCATGCATTAAACTCCAAAATGACCTAAGTGCGAATATGCGCAATTGAAAGAAAATGGTTTTCTATAGATGTAAAATAATGTGATCTAATGAGAAATAAGCAACTTATCCCGGACCCGAATCTCTGTGTCTTGGTGGGCCGTTCCTCGGACGTTAAGCCTCACAGGACTCTAATTCCTGGAAAGAGCTAATCCAAGTGGCGACTCCACACTAAGAGTTGGTGGATTCGGGTTCGAACTGATCTTAAATGTTTTTCTCCTTTTTTCTCTTTCAAACATTTTTCCCGGGTTCCCGACCCAGTTCTTTTTCTTCTTTTTCAAACACCCCGATGGACCGCGCCTATGAAATCGTGCACTCTCGGCCCACCGCTCCTTGTCATCCGCTCACACTTAGTCTAGGTGATTATCATAAAATTAACATTGTTTTACTACATGTAAATGCTTTAAATTTAGGATCGTCCAACACTTCACTCAATTAAAAGAATAAAATATTTTAATGTGCTTGTGGTTATTGTGGTAAGGACTGGACTTGACTTCTCATTTTACTTTAAGGGGGCCTCTTGTACCTGAAAATCTCCATCAATATTAGGTTCAACGTACCAAAGAAACTTTTATGACTTAGTCAATTTCTAGTATAGAAATTAGATTCTAGCATATGGTTTTACAATCGTAGTTTAAGTTGTTAATTAAAATTTATAGACATAGGTGCAAGAACTTAAACATGAACCTCATTTGTTTTGCATGCTATGTGGAGTATTGGCATAATGGAATAATTATGATTTACTAGTCTTTAGCATGACCCTTTAGATTAATGATTCTAAATTGGTTGGGATTATTGTGATCATAATCATATCCATGGTTAAGTCCTACACTAGGGCAAGACTAGATGCACCAATAAAATTCTTATAGTAATGTTAAGGCTGTAAATAGTCTTCCTATCATAATTCATGATACGAACCTTTTTTATGGATGTAAGAACATATACAACATGCTTTCCCTTAACATGTGTATGACCATGAGACTAGTTAGGGTTAACGCCTTGACAGAACTGGGTTAGTTATCCATATAATTGGAGCTAATGTTAGATTGAAGATGTATTTGAGGAGTTATACAATTGGGTACGCATGTCTCAAGAAAGAGAACTCAAATGAATTAGCAATTACATGGGATGCAAATGAACATGTTCCATCCATGGCTATCTGTTGTGGCTTGACTTGCTATAGCGGGGGTTACCTTAGATGAGTTATGGATTCTACCTACTTAGGAAAATGGCTCAACCATATTTCTCGAATTCAATAGAAGGGGCTATTGGAATGTCGATAAAAATAGTAGAGAAAAATGTATTTAATTAAAGACCTTATATTAAATGCATGTACATATACTAATGTGAGAACAATTTCTATCTTATATCTATGTTGAACAATGAATCAAAACATAATCCTTCGCTCTATTCTTGACAACAAATTAGATGGTTCTAACTTTACTGATTGGTTCAGAGCGGTGAGGAGAGTCCTCAAATCTAAAAGGATAGCTTATGTTTTAGATGAGCCCCTCCCTAATGAACTTGATGTTGATGAAAATGCTAATGAACATGAGGCATGGGAAAAGTACATGAACGATCATGAAATAGCAGCATGTATAATATTGGCAACCATGAATACTGAGCTTCAAAATACAACATGAGAGTATGAATTTAGATACCATGATTGTCCATCTTCAAGAGCTCTTCTCAGAGCAGGCTATATCCGAGACATTTGATACATCTAAACTCTTATTCAAAATGAAGATGCAGGCTGAAACTTCAGCACCATAGCATGCTATTAAATTGTTAGGTTACATAGAGATGCTAACTCGACCAGGTCTTATGATGGATCACAAATTATGTGTAGATATCATTCTTACTTCATTTACTGATAATTACTCACAGTTTGTGACTAATTATTATATGAACTAGGTTGACTCTACACTGCTCGAGTTAGCCAACATGCTAAAAATGGTGGAACCTAAAATTCAAAAGGATCTTGAGGCCTTACTTTTGGTTGAGAAAGCCAAACTTTCCAAGGGTGGGTTTCGAATTAGAAATGGTTTAAGTTCCAAGAAGAAAACCAGTAAGAAAAAGAAAGGTAAGAATTGCATTTGTCTACTTCTGATGTGGCAAATAAGGCCCTTAGAAGAAGGATTACAAGGTTTAGTTTTCTGAACAAGTGAAGAAGAAGAAAATTGAGGCATCTACTTCAGGTGTGTTCATGATAGAGAGTTTCTCTATAGTTCCTTATGAGTCTACATGAGTATTAGATACTGGTTGTGGTACTCACATCTGTACTTCTGTGCAGGGGTTCCGGAACAACATGAGGCTTGCAAAGAGGGAAATTGACCTAAGATTTAGAAATGGAGCATGGGTTGCTGTAACAACCATAGGGACATATAGCCTTCATTTTCCTAGTGGCCTAGTTTTAGTTTTGAACAATTACTATTACATTCCTACCATTACTAAGACTATAAATTTTGTTACGTGTTTAGCAACAAAGGGATTTGAAAATTTACTTTCTCATAATAAATGTCAATCAAACGTGATAATAATCTTTTTTCTTGTGGAATGTGCTTGAATGGCGTTTATGTTCTAGATACTAAAACTAAGATTCTAAATATGAATATTGTTAGAAATCTTCATACTTGTGGCAATGTCATTTAGGCCATATAAATGAGACTCACTTAACCAAGTTACACAAATGTAGTGACTTGGATCCAATG
>CATIWQ010604397.1:0-16705 GCA_949673415.1 Euphorbia schlechtendalii | reverse complement strand
TATATATATATATATATATATATATATATATATATATATATATATATATATATATTTATATATATATATATATTATTTTATTATTTTTCTTGAAATTATATATCAAACTGATCATTTGAGGACATGCACGAAGTAAATGTTTTTAACAACTATTTTGGAAAGACAAGCATACTTTCACTTATAATTTGTTAATAATATTATAGGTTGAAAGGCTGCAAATGTCTTCTTCTCTTTTGGACTAAATAGCTTCCAATTTTTAATCACTTTTATTTTCAATATTGTTTGGTATTTCATGTTTCTTGTGTTTTGTTCTTTGTGTTGTTTATTTTATTTTTGTAATCTTAATGGCTTAATATATGTTCACTGATTTCTTACAATGCGTTGTGAAACAATTAAGTTACTTATTTTCTAAAAGTTGCAAATTTAAATTCTTTATTCCTTTTTTTATATGGTTAAGTTATTTTTTCAATTATGTTATTTTAACTCACTCTTAACATCTATTTCAGTTGACAAGCTGGTGTTTGTATAGAATTACCGTTATACTTAAACCCAACCAAAACTATTACGAGTTTAGTAAAACAATGCTCAAGTCCAACTAAACCAAGATTGATCTTTATCATGTATATTAGTTAAACTTGAAGTAAAAAATAGTCATTATTTTCATAATTTCGTTGAAACGAAAAAAAAATAGTATTTAAAATATTTATATTATATGTTTATTAATTATTCCAACGTAAAAAAAGTACTATCGTTTCTCATAGAAAATTAAAAAAAAATAAAAATAACTTTTTTTGTTATCAAAACAACAATTCACTTTAAAAATAATAAAAGGACTAAATTATATAATTAGATTTTAAGAAAACTAAAATAATATTGGAATAAGAAGGAGCACATGAATTGAACACAAGAAGGTCAAAACGAGTGCTTTTTTTCAGGCATTTGTTTTGCCTCGTTTATTGGCATTTTCACACTTCTCTACACTCTTCTCCTTATTTAATTCTTACCAATTTATTTTAATTTTACAACCAATAAAAAAATGTTTAAAAAGTTTTTCAATAACTAGTTACAACGGAAATCTTAAAAAATTACTTAACCTATAGAACATTTTTTTGCTATAAATAGTAATTTTATACACATTTTAGAGTAAAATAACTTTAGATTTTATCATCTAAAAAATTGGTTAATTCAATAGGTTGCTTTCACTGGGTCCTGCTTGGTCTGTGTGCCGTTTTTTCTTCTCTTCTCACCGAAAGCACTCCTCCATTTTAATTTGTTTTTACAATTCTTCCCCAATTCTTTTTAACTCTTCAATTCTCTCCCTCCATTAAATATTTTTGCCTCATAAAAGACCAAAAAGAGACAAGCGTGAAACCCAAAATCAATCCTCGCTTCCTCCTCCCCTTTCCCTTTATTTCTCTCCTTTCAACTTCAAGAACTAGAGAGAGAAAATTACTAGAACGAGAGTGAGCAAGAAAGCAAAGAACAATGAGCTTTTCTTTTGTATAATGAGTTGTGGACCTTTTCCTCTTCTTCTCAAAGAAGAAGATGGCTATCCATCAACCCAACAATGAACAACAAACCCCTAATTCTTTCTTCTTAGACAATCTTTATTGTGAAGAAGAGAAATGGGATGATAATGAACTAGAACAGCAAGAACATGAAGAGCACGATTTTAGCCAATTTGGTGCCAAAAAGAATGCTTCTTTCTTCCAAGTTTCCTTGCTTGAACAAGATTTGTTTTGGGAAGATGGGGAGCTACTTTCCCTCTTTACAAAAGAACAAGAGATTGTTCAATTTCAAGTTGATTTAGATTACTCCGTTTCTCGCCAAGAAGCTGTTGAGTGGATCTTAAAAGTCAATTCTCATTATGGGTTTACATCTCTTACTTCCATTTTGGCTATAAACTACTTTGATAGGTTCATTTCTTGTTCTTGTTATCAAAGAGATAAGCCATGGATGATTCAACTTGTTGCTGTTACTTGTCTTTCTTTAGCTGCTAAAGTTGAAGAAACCCAAGTGCCTCTTCTCTTAGACCTTCAAGTAAGTAAAGATTCAAACTTTATTGCATTTTTTGTCAAAAAGTTCTAGTTTTTTTAGTGTTGCTGAAATGGGTTTTGAGTTTTGTGAAATGGGTTGTGCAGGTGGAGGACTGCAAGTATGTTTTTGAGGCAAAAACAATTCAAAGAATGGAGCTTTTGATACTGTCTTCACTTAAATGGAAGATGCACCCTGTTACTCCCCTGTCATTTCTTGATCATATAATCAGACGGCTAGGATTAAAGACAACTCTTCACTGGGAATTTCTTAGGAGATGTGAATGTCTCCTACTCAATTTAGTCTCTGGTAAGAACGATATTATTTTAAGCCAAGCCTTTTCTTTTTCTTTCATGAAACGCATGTTTTGACCTTTCTTTTTAGACATTTTCAATGAGAACAAAATGTCCGAAGAAATTTGAACAGATTATGGAAGTGTAACAGCAATTGGTTCTGTTTTTTTTATAATTATGTTTTTATGTGTTTTTTTAATGTTGTTTGTTGGGTTTTGTTTGGACAGATTCAAGATCCACCTGTTATGTGCCTTCTGTATTGGCTACGGCCACAATGTTGCACGTTATAGACCAAGTTGAACCCTTTAATCCCATTGAGTATCAAAATCAGCTTCTAAGTATTCTTAAAATTGACAAGGTAAGTCCTTGTACAAGTTTTATTTATAATTTGGGGTTATCATGTCGCGTTGATGTAGCATATTGTGATTGACCCGATACGTAGCAGATCTCACTACTACGAATCGTAAATGCTACATTATAACACTAGAAAATTTTTGTAATTAAAAATAATTTTTTAATAGTTGGCATTTGATTAATACGAATTTGAATTTGTTTTCGTAAATTTTGAATTGTTTCGTTTAAAAATATACTAACTTGTTTTTTAAGATGCAAATGTTCAACACCAAACTAGCAACATTGTTTTGTTTTCTATAGTTCTAGTCAATGTTGCTTCTTAAAAGTAGAAATATCAGTTCAATTTTGCTCTTTTTTACAAGTTTTTCAGGAAAATATTCATTAGTAATTAATTGATTTTAACTCTTGTAATATTAAACGAGAGTAACACGAAAATTTTTACTTCATCTTATATCATTTAATTTGAATTATTAGATCGTTGACGTGTCAGTATAACCGATGAAAGACTGTTCATATGTGTGGTCCCCTAAATCTCACCAAAATCTCTTAAGCAACATTGAGTCTTTTTGTATAGTAAATTTGTCCTTTGTAATGTATAACTAAGCACAAAAAATAATGTGCAAATTATTGAGTATGAGACACAATAAATGACTTAGTCAAATGCATTATTGTAACAGGAAAAGGTGAATGATTGTTATGAGTTGATTTGTGAAGTATTAAAGAAGAGAAACAACTATGGCAATGGCAGAAATAAAGATCAAATGAAATCACTAAAGAGAAAATTTGAAGCAATCCCAAGTAGTCCAAGTTGTGTGATCGATGCAAATTTGAGCTGTGACAACTCAAATGAATCTTGGGCAATGAGTCACGAGTTACCATTCTTACCCCGCGACATGTTAAGTTCGACCTCGTTACTTATGACTAAGAATTCTGCCTCGTCACCACAACCACTTTTCAAGAAAAACAAAACCCAATACCAAAGGGTATTTGTGGACATTGTTGGCATTGGCAATGGCTCCCCTCATTAGTCTCTTTCGCTCGGATCATGTTGACATGAAAAATTACGCTCATACAAATTGCGTTATATGTGCTCCTTTGGGTACTATTAGTGCATATAACAAAATTTGTATGCAAAGTCATTTTTCGATGTTAATAGACTCGTTCTTTCGTATGATTTCCCGACTGTTCCTTAAAAAATTTATGATCCCGTCACTGGCTTTAAGTGGAAATTTTGAAAATATTGAAGAGGGAAGGAGAAGGAGGGGAATTTAATCATGTATTTTCCTTTAGATTATGTCTTTGGCAACGTTCCTTTATTCCATGTATAAGTCTCTTTTGAGAGAATATTTCTTTTGAAAAATATTGATATATTAATATAATATCCATAAAATAAATTCATCTCTTTTTGGTCTATTGCACATTTTTTTTATATATTTTAGCTACCTTTGTAGACTCTAGCTCATCTTTAGTAGCTTTGGTTAAAATGTTTTTCTAGATTTTTATTGATATGGCAATGCATGCCAGTTTTTCTTGAAATAAGTTAGTAACATGTATTTGGTGTATAGTGTCTTTCTGTCACTAAAAATGGAGTAACTAATTTTATATTATTTTGGAACCAATTCTTGTTATATGGTCCAAACTTGGCTATAACTTCTGTTATTATCTAATAATATTAAAATTATTCTTATTCTTTCACCCTAATGTCAAAGCCAACAACTATCCATATTCATGATTATTAATCAATTTAATTTGGTGTGCGTTTGAAAACTAGCTCAATTGCATTCTTTAGCTTTAAATAACATTTTAATTGTAGTCATAACATTCAAATAAATATTGTTAGATATTTTGAAAAAAAAGTTCAAGTAATTATAAAGGAACCGTCACAACATCTAACAACAATTGTAAATAGTAATTGTAATGACAAATGAGTCCTTATTTAATTGTAGAGTTGACTTGTGTATATTTTTTTTTTGAAGCAAACTTGTGTATATTTATAGATCATCCTATAAAAGATTTAGCATTAAGCAATAATGGAAGTTGAATTGATTTATATGGTATATCTATCTGGTACAATGCCAAATCTTAAGTGATTATGATTTGTGGATTAGTAGTTGTTAATTACAATTAAGAAAATTATTTGGTAATTTTTTTATAATTTTGCTTGCAAGAGGAAACAAGTTGTCGGCAAGTGGTGAAATGGGATTTGGTTAAGACTAAAGAGATTTTGACTAAGAGACAAGAGCCAACTAACTCCAATTTGTTTGCTTAAAATGTCTAATATTTGGTGGATTACAATATCAAAACCTTTCACAGTATTGACAATGGACTAGATTATTTTACTTTTACAATTAGAAGAAAATATGCAATCTTTTGTTGATTGTGCCTTTTTGGATGTTTAATAGGGATTAGACTTAATTAACATCATAATATTCTAAAGTTAAAGGAATTACAAAAAGTATTTACTATCACTTGTACTATACTATAAAGTTCACAGATTCTTGGTCATGATATACCTTATATTTCCAAACATTCATAATACACTATTTTAATGGATTCTATTGTGCTTATAATTTAGCTATAATTATCTACTATTTCGGGTTGATATGTTTGTTTATTTTTAATTTTTTTAATTTTTTTTTTATTTGTGATTTCTTTTTATCTTCAAAATAGTTATATATATATATATAACTGTAGTCATGTATTTGATGTAACAAAATGCATAAGACATTGGATGAAGTTGTCCACTCTGCTTTCTTTCTTCCATTTTTTTTTTGGAAAACAATGTTATTTCTTTTATTTTATCAATTTTGCTATTTTTCTTTTACTTTTTTCACGTGCATTGATTATTATTATTTTTTCCTTGGTAGCCATTGAATTTGGGAAGTGTCTGCCAACCATTTACATTGGAAAAACAATCAAGATATTTTTTTTTTGTTATTTTATGTAATGTGATTATAGCATTCTTATGTAATTGAATTTTCTTCTGATTTGGATGAGTTGTACAAATAATTCAAATTAATTTTAAATAAATCAAGTTTTCATTAACAATTTTCGATATGTTAAGTATAGTTTCTTTATGCAATCATCTTTATATATAACTTGAATATGTTTATTTGGATTATAATATATACATTGTTAACAAGAATGTGACATAATATCTATTGACAAGTGAGACAAAATCGAAACTCTTACGTAGAAATTAACAATTATAAATTTGTTATCAAAATGTATTATATGCTAATTTTTAAGGGATAATACACCATAAACCCTGTGTGAAGCTAACACCAAACAAATAATTAAAAAAAATCTACAAGAAAAATTCACAAGATACAAAAAAGATGTTAGTTTTGACGGGATTGGGTCACCCAACCTATAAAATGGTGATTCATTTTCAAAATGGGGGACAATCTTTCAAAATTCATTCTTATTTATTATTATTATTATTACTGTTATTATTTAATTTTCTTATTTTGAGTTTAAGGGACAAGACTGGTGTTTGAGGACTAATTTAATAACTATCTTTTGCATTAATCTGTGGTATCAAGTACTTAATTATTATTCTAAATCATCTGATTTTAACTTTTTCAATGGTAAGCATAAATCTATCAGCAACCATAAATTAAAATAAACAATAAGTAAAAAAATCTGAAAATCTCTTATTTTTATTGATTAATTTTTGTTCTTATTTAACTTTTATAGACTAGTAGTGATGCATAAGGCTAGTGCTCTCATGATTTATGGGAGAGAGATAATTCTGTTGTTTTTTCTTTTTGCAAGGGAACCAGCTTTCTCTCAATTTTCAATTTGAAATATATGTCCCTACCAATAATTATTGAATAATATATAAGACCATATATTATATTTTTCTTTATGAACAAATTAATGCAACAAACTGTCCAATTACATATAAGTTCATCTTTTTCAGAATAATCAAATCTTAATTTTTGATGAAGTTGAAAAAAGTAAAGTACAAATGGGTTAAATTCAATATTGAAAAATGGAAATGAACACTACTAATAGTTTTCAATATGTAATTACATCTATTAAATAATTATTTTTTAATAATTTGAAAATAAAAAATTATCTAGAACTACAAAAATGATTAGTAACATTTGATAGTTATCACAGTTGATTATTTTTTATTTCAAACAATTGTTTTAAAATATTTGATTACAACACTAACAACTAGTACGTGCACAAAAATCTCCAAGAACACAAAAATCTATCACATCTAACCAAATGGACCATAATCAATTTTAACAATTTAGTGAATTATGATATTAAGACTCTCGTGATAGTAGTAAAACATTTTTGTTGTCCCTAATTCAACCCATTAACTACTCTCTTAACTACAAATCACTAAAACAAAGTACAAATATTCCAAGAGAATTTCAAATTTCGAAAATTTTATAATGCATTTTTTAGCATATTGATTTTGACTCATTAAATAGTTTACATTGACTATAATAACTGCCTGAATTGTTTAGTTCAAAATGTAATTTTTTTTCAATTTTATAATTTGTCAAAATATATTGGAAAATGGCATGATGGTGATGAACAACTTTCTTTTGACCTAGTATTACTTGTCATTGTTTAATAAAATAAATCACATGATTTCACATATTTCATATACAAAAAAATCATCAAGTAAATAATAGTAGTCATTATTTCTCTTTTTATGTTTTTCTTAGCACCCAGCTGTAAAGTCTTAATGACAATAAAATTGAAAGGACCATTTACAGTATATTTGTGGGCCTCTTTCTCTATATTACACAAGTTTATGTTTCTGTCATTTTTATTTATTTATTTACTTTTGTTTAATTTACAAAAAAAATAAATGGAAACAAATTAATTCCATGAATGAAACTTTTATTTCTTACCTTTGTTTCCTCTGCCACTAAGTTTTGGGGATTTAAATCTTCTATTCTCGTTATTTTATCTTCAATCATGTCCTCAACTTAATGTTTATATTTGTACATGGATTATACATCCGGGAAGGGAAAAATTATTTTAAAATTATAAGTAAATGAAAATATAAAAAAAAAAAAGGCATGTATCAAAATTTGAATGAGTTCAGAGTTGAACATAAAGCAATGACAACAAAGGATTCAAATCCGCTTTTGGGCATGCAATCAATGGTTTATTTTGACTATCCCAAAGTTATGATAGAAATCAAAATTAAACATGAAAAACATGGGCAAGTTTAGTTGTCAAAACTATATATTGTACATCAAAGAATGTTTGATTATTGATTTATTTGAATCACCGTCTAAACTGCTATAAATGAAGGTGAAGCACTAGTTAATGATTAAAAATTATATTACTCTTCTGTGCAAGAAATAGTTTGTTTCAAAATTCTCTTGTTTTGCGAAGGTTTACATGATAGATTTTGTGTACATTTACCGTCAAATAGACCTAACACATCTAACATGAATTTAATATGTGCACTTTCAACAGATCAAATTATCTTTTGAATTCAGTAAAAGTATAATAATTTTCTTCTGAAATTTATCAAAAGTATCACAATTAACCCCCTCAACTTAGAAAAATCAAATCACATTCGTCATGAGAAATATAACAAATCATAAATTAAAACATCAATAATAAGGATAAACTAGTTCACTTTTACCTGTTTTAAAGTGAAAATTAAAATTTTTTCAAAATTAAAATTAATACTACAGTAAAAATATCAAGTTGATGGGGTAATAAACGTGCTCGCCAAATGTATATATTATATACAATATATAAATAAAAAACAGTCATAATTTTATTTCATATACAAAAAAGACATTTATTACATGTTCCAAATCTCTCAAGAACAACAACATGGTCCCAGTCCCAGACTGAGAAGACTCTTCTGCTAATAATGGACCCAAACATATCAGAAAAAAACCAGCTTCTTTTTCTTCTATTGCACTTCAATTTCGTGATTCAACTTAATTATATTATTACGTGTTCCTTTTATTATTAAATACTTCTTCAATTGGGTTCCTATGTCTTTAATTCTACACTTGAATTTAATGTTCATTGGAAGGATAATATTACATCACGGTTAGCTCAGTTGGTAAAATACTGTATGTCAAGGTATTATTACCGAAGATACCTCGGTTTTTAACATATATCAAATGATTCAAAACTTGTGGGAATCTATACGAAACTACATAACGGAAATCAATCCGAGCTAATAATATAAAAGGAATCTGGATCAAAACAAATTACATATCTAGGGTTGTCGACGGGTCATATTTTTATATCTGTAGACCCAACGGTAACTGAATATATAAATAGTTTCATATTTGAGGTATTATTATGAGATATCCAATTGGGAAAAATTAGGTCAGGTTCGAAGATTTTCAGGTATAGATATACATTTCTCGTATCCATATTAATTAAAGTTTTGGGAATAAAAAATTCTTCTTATCCATTTTCATGAGGTCTTTTTTCGGGGATTTCCTGCCCCATTAACAGCCCTGTGTAACATATTATATGGAATTCATTGAGATATGTATTGAATGAAGCCATTCACAAGAAAAATAAGATGTGGATGAAATTTAATTTATGGTCCACTATGTTTTTGACACATTTAATCTCTTATCCTATCACTTTTGCTCTCTTTTCATTCGAAAGAGTACTAGATGCTGAGTCTAACCCAATTTTAGGGTGACGACATGGTGAAGTGTAGAAAGGGTAATACCGGGATCTTAACACGTTTCCTATTTCTATCTCTAGGGCCGGCCCTGGGCAGGGTGCAAGGAATGCGTCCTGGGCGGGTTCCCTAGTTGAAAAGGGTTAAAAAATATTTTTTATGTTTAAATTTTTAGTACTTAATATATAAATGATAAAAATGAAAATTAATTAGAATAGATGAATTGATAAGTTACTTGATATTGATGTAAGAGGTTTAAAGATCAAATCTTAGATTTTACATAAAAAATAATTTTTAATTACTACCTATTCTTACCGAGGATCCACTTTTATTAATTATTATATTATTTTACTTAGGACCCTTGAAATGTCAGGACCCGGTCTGTCTATCTCCACTCACTAGTATCTATCATCTGATCGGTTATCGAATATTAGTTCACCTTTAACAATTTATTAAGAGTCTTCTAATTGTAAAAATCATCATTTTATAGTTTCACACCTACGATCTCTATATTCAATATGCCGGGTTCGGTTATTTATCAATGCTCTCTCAAGGTTTCCTATCATTATTCCCGGCTAATATTTGCTTTGCTTGTTTTCTCTTCTCTTGTTAACTTACTGAAAGAATTGTCCCATAAATGTGACATATATAATTCCGACAAATGAAACTCAAGCCTAATATTGAAACTATTACGGACAATAGGGTACACAAAAAGAAATACGAAAATTTTGATGGACTTAAAAAGCAAATAATATCAGAAAAAAAAAATTAACAGTACACATCCTACAGTGTCAGCTAGAATTAACTAATGTATGAACAAAAGAAGCCAAGCTGGTGATAAAACATACTAAATGAAGTTAAAAATATAAATAATCGTTGATATATTTACCCACTCCAGGGACAACAATGATCAGTACACAACAACTCTGTTGAATACTTCAGTTAATATGTTATTGTTTGATGTTGGGGTGGAAACAATTTTATTTTTACTGATAACATTTTTTTTTTTCTGAAAAAATAACGTTATCAATATTTTAATAAGTTCGTAACTAAACAATAAAGTTGCTCCTATGGGCATTATAAATACAGCCCATACATAAAAATGTACATGTGTGTAGTCTGTAGAAGCCAGCGGTGAAAATGGGAAGTAGACAAAGTAGAGCATTTAATATAGAAATTATAATTATGTTGATCGGTGAAGTGGTCCTGTATTATAAGAGTGCTACATATTTAATGAGAATTTGGGAGACACAGTGAAAATTATTTGCATTTTTTTCACAAATTTTTACTTTACTAAGTTTTTTCTATGAAGCAAGAATTAATCCATGTTGGTTAGTTAATTAGCACTTGGAAGGAGACGAGTTTGAACTCGAACTTCCCTGTAACTTTCAAGCTTTTACCAGTCCATCTGCTAATGGATTTCTAGTTTTACCCCCAAAGAATGAGGGTGAAGATGAAAAAAGAAATAAAAAGTAGAAATACATGTAAATAGAGTAAAAGGGAAGGGGCAAGAAGAAAAAGACAAGAGGGGCAAGGACCAGATATGTCCCAAATCTGTGAAACTTAGCAAAGACATGGCTCTACTCTCCTAGACAAAGATTTTGGGTATCTTTTTGCAGCCCTATCATCTCTATCACCTCATCCTATCAATTTTTTAATCCAGTGTGTTGAATTTTGGAGGCAAATTTCCATTCCGGTCATTCTTCTGGTGTTAAAATTGTCGTTTTAATCAAAATTTTATTTTTTTTTGTTTATCATTCTCACGTATCAATTCAACATTCAACAAATTTTTTACTAATTTATCCTTGTATTAATTAAGGAAGAGATTAAATATAAAATGAAACTATAAGGTAATGATTAAGAGGTGAGAGAATTTTATGTAAAAGTAAAATGGATAAATTAGTAATTTAATAGAATAATAAATGTTTTATTGATCTTGATGAAAATCGTAAAGCGACAATCTTTCGACACCTGAGGTTAGTTTATAAGACGGTGTTAAGGGGTGAGTGTGTATTTCTCGACTAATTTAAACGTTGGAAAACACATTAATTCTGAAAACACTATTTCTTTGAGATTGTAAAAATATGAGCAATTATTGGACGGGAACTTGAATTCGACCCTCCAATTGGTATCGCCACTAGCCGGATTGGACTAGTTTGGGACCATTGTGATCATGTAACTTTAACTATTGCATTATTTATGAAGTGTAATTCAGTTAATAAAGCATATTGAGTATACGAAATCAGACTCTAATTAAATGAATACGGAATGAAGAATATGAGTTTCGAAATCACCTTCTTCTCACTTATTCTTAACTTTGATAACCTCGAAATGATTTCATTAATCTCTTCTTTGGAAACTGTTTGCATGTATTAAACAACAGGTTATACGGTTCATGTTGTACGAAAAAACATTAATTGTTCCAAAAGTGATGAGTAGGGTTGTAAATGAATAGATCTACGCGTGAATAACTCGATGTTCGGCTCGGTTGGAGCTCGACTCGTTAATAAACGAGCTTGATAGTGGACACAAATGTAGGTTCAATTTAATAAACAAACATAGCTTGAACAATGAGGGTACTCGACTCGAAATGTCGCGAACATGCTCAATAAGCGGCTTACTGACATACTTGCGAACTACTCGCAAATAAGCTCGTTAACATGCTTGTTAACTTAAATATTTAATTTTAGTCCTACAAGATTACATAAGTTTTAAATATATACCACTTTGATTCATAAAGTCAAAACATAATTTTAAATTCCAAACTTAGCTAGAGCTTGTACAAAATTTAATTAACATGTTCGATTAAAGCTCGGTTAAGCTCGATTGAACAAAACTCGGCTAAGCTTGATTTAATCTCTACTCGAGCTTGGCTCGAGCTCTGCTCAGGCTTGGTTAGACCAAACTTGAATTCGACTCGGACACAGTTTGATCAAAGCTAGAGCTGGATTCGAGTTCCTAAAAAATTTAGCGAACAGAGCTTGAACATTCAGTATTCGAGTTCAGCTCGTTTACAACCCTAGTGATGAGAGACAATATTAGATATTTGATTTTATTTTTGTTGCCTTAAAACTATTTTCCATATGTTTTGTCAAAAAAGTTTACGCGTATTTTTTTCGAAATCATTCGAAATGCAGGATATAACAACTTCAAATTCAGCATAAAGTGAATTTTATTTTTCATTTTAAGTAGAAGGGTCAAATTTACTTGTCTATTGTACACCATAGCTCCATGGTTGAAATCTAACTATAATTTTATGTATATGGTGGAATTTATGGAAAATTTTACCTTTTGTAACGTTAGCATTATTTTGCAGAATAAAGATAAGATAAGCATACTTTCACATGATAGCTACCACAAATTTCCTCTTATCCTCGGGAAATTTTATTAAGGACCGGGTTCAAAAGATCAGATCCACGCATGCCTATCATGTGTTCAAAAAATGAATATAATAATAGAAAACTAATACATAAATTCATTTTTTGAACACATGGCAGACATGTATGGATTCGATCCTTTGGACCCGGTCCTTAATATAATTTCCCCTAATCCTCGTATCTTTATATACCACAAATTTAGCTACATCTGTTAATTTTTCACTTAACTATTTACTTCGATTGATCGGAATTGGAAACTCAAATTTCTTGAAAACTCAACACACCTCATTATAACTCATAGATTAATCATCGAATTACTTCGAACTAAACATATTAAACAGAATACCAACACATAAGTCAAATCCCATCATCAAAACCAATGAAATATCTATTACACTATTAAAATGATTATTTTATTTTTTATATTTTGTACAAAATTTATATTTCTTCTGAATTATTACTCATAATTAATTATTTCTCTCCTAGGTAAACTAAAAAAATATAATAAAAAATGTATATATATTCCAAATTGACAAATTTTTTTAAAAACTATAGAATAGTTGAAGTGACGAGCTTTTAAAAATGGAGGGAATATTGAAAATGAAAAAGCAAAAGATATAAAAAATCTAGTAGAGGAATCTTAAAGTTACCCGTAACCTTAGTATAACAATTCATATCCCCTTTTGCCACAATGTGCTTCAGGTGGTTTTGTAATTTAATTAATTATGAGAATAGACATTCTTTTGGCTTGTGGTATGCCAAATAATTCCTCACTTTATTTGTCAACATCAATGTTTTCTTATTCTAGGCATACAAAGACATAATTTATTAATTATATGTTTGTTTTATTTAAATTTCATTTGTCAATACTCTCAAATTGGATCCCACCAACAAATTTTCACACACTCTTCTACCTAATGTGTTCCCAATAGTACTAAATTTACCATGCATAGCACTTAAATTAAATCATTTGGAGTTCAATTTAGCTCCAGGATAGCCAAATTTTTTTTTGAAGAAAGAGGATTGATATATTAAAAAAGCGAAGCAATATAAGTAGGGGGAGTTGATAACCAAATCCCACTATTTGAGTTCATAAAAGTATCCCTATCTAAAATATGAGCTACCACGTTTTGGGATCTCAAAACGCGACTAAAAAGACAAGAGACATAAGTTTTTGCAATCGCTTTACAATCCTCAACAATAGAGTTAAAATAAGAAAGCCCTTGATCTGACGACAGGAAAGCATCATAGAGTACCGAGCAATCGCTTTCCATAATAACATGAGTAAAGTGAAGAGACTTGATCCACGATAGTGCTTCACGAATCGAGAGAACTTCCGCCTCAGAGATTGAAATATTCGGGGGAAGGAGTCCCGACTTGGCAGCAACAAAGTGACCTCCCGAATTCCTCTGAACAAGACCATAGGATATAGTATTCCCCTCAAGAAAAAGGGCCGCTGCAATGTTGCACTTGAGAAAAGGCATTAGGGGCAGTAGCCACACTTCATTCCGATCACCCGAATTCGCATCATTACGCCCATGAGTTTGCAAATCCCCAAACGAGGTCTGCTGCCCAGAATTTGACAGAGCCCGTTGCAGCCCCTGACCAAGATTGACGCCAACGTTTGCCCCAGAGTCAAGCTACACATCGAATCTATTTCGAGCCTGCTTCCATAGTCTAGATTTCGACCTTCATTTTTTACAAAATTTGACCCCAACCTACTGAAACCTGAAGTTTCATAATTTGGATTGGTTTTATATAAATACCCGATCTAGGCTCGACGACTAATAATTTTTATTTTATTGTATATTTATATATTAAGTTAATAATTATTTTGAATTTTTAAAATAAATCTATTTTAAACTATTTAAAGTCAACTACAATAAATCTTACTTAATACTAAAAATTTTAAGTAAGTAATGCAATTATATTTAAAATTTAAAACATATTTTTGTCTTTTTTATTCTATTTACTCAAATAGAAAATTTAAAATAAAATGTATTCATAAACCAGACTTGGAAATAATCTTGTAAGACTGACATGATAATGAGTCCATGACCCAATCCGCCGGACGAACATATCTGGTTAACAATTCAGTTGCAATTCAGTTGCAACCCAAAATGTGTGAAATTTATGTTCAGAATAACACATAAATTTTTACTAGTGAAAATAGCAACTATGACCAATCTATACTATTACTTGTATCTATGTAGTCCAAGGAAAACCAGAGTTTGACAACGGAGAAGTTAATCATGATAAAAGAAAAGGCTGCAAAGTCAACAAGAAACCAAAAACAGAAAAATATAAAAAAAATCTAATCAGAAGACAATTATTAGATCAAATAATGTCAATACAATACAAAACCAACTATAACAGGCAGAGCTGTGAATTAGCAGGTAAATTTGCTAGTACCAGTCTGTATAATAAAGTACAATTATTAGCAAACCACTGATTGTGGATCCAATGAGCCACTTTCTCACCATTGGCTGCTTGGTACGAGCCATTTTGGGTTTGGTCCCTTTTTGCACCTGTTCTGGGGGAAATTATTGGGCCATAGTTTTCATTTCACGTTTGAACCCGTGACTCTCAGTTTTATATGAGTTGGTTCTGGCCCTTTCACAAGATGTTGGAATTTTTTAACAATCATATGATATGGCAGAAATAATATTCTCAAGAACTGCACATTGCATGGCTAGTATGAAAGGCAAAATGTAGGATGCATTTATTCGGATTTGGTTGATTAAGTATCTGCTCTTTCGATTCGATTAATTTCAAGTAGTAGGAACATCCACAAATGATACAAGTGCAAATTGAAGCACTTCAAACTATTCTAGCGAGTAATTAACTCAAAAAACAAATGAATTCAATTGAATTCATTTTGTCAAATTCCCTTGTTTGGAAGCAAACATATATTGCTCAAATCATGCAAATCAATTCTTGTGGATGCAAGGAATAGTAATTTTACAAAAAATTGTAAGATTTCAAAATAATTCATTTAAATTGTGCGTTTAAATATTATTTTCACCATTTTACCTTTTCATATACTTTTAATTGGAATCAAAATACATGTATAAAATATCTTGAAAGAAAAAATGTTATATATATTAGTTAACGATCACTAGAAACACATCCTTTAGTAAGCATATGAACTAGAGAAACACGCGGAAATATATCTATGGTATTGATGTTTTTGTCGCTCTAGATGACACCGAATTTTCATTTTTTCAAGTCAACACATGTAACGACTTAATAATATTGTACAAACACTGGCAAATAAACAAAGCCGATATGAACCACCGAGTTGAGAAAAGCAAGTGTAACGAAGTGTCAGCGTTAAAAGTATGAACATTGCGAAGGTAGTTATATTTCTCTGTCAGATGAGATACAAACCCACAACAATGCAAAAAAGGGGTTAGAGAGCCGAAAAAAGCGAAATTCAACTGATACAAACAAACAGAAAGTATCAACCACCTCGCATATGAGCACCCAACTCGCCGAATTGATCATCGGCTTCTACTGTATCTTCTGAAAGGCGAACGGCATCTAGCTTTGTTTTCAGGACTTCAATGGCATTGAGTACTAATTGCGAGGCTTTGATTGCACCTGTAGATTCGACGGTGAATATAAAGCTATCTTCTTTTGCTTGAATCGAAACTAGCCCAGGCTTCCCCATAGCGTCTGCTTTCTTGAGCACTTCATCGTCGTACGTGTATGCTTCGGGATCGATTACTACAACCTGAAAATGATGTTCTTATAAGTTATGCACATGAATTCAGGGCAGTTCGTATAGATTTGACATTAAAAAAGGAGAGCAACGCAGTAAAATCTTTTAGTACAAATGAAATGGCAGATACTAGACGTTTACACAGAAGGCTAGAATCCAGAATCATTCTTGACAAATATTAACATACCACGAGTAATAAAAAAAAATTACCGTATTCATTGATATTGCAACGAAAAGAGCCATGGGCATTGAAAGTACCGATAAAGGTTGTAAGTTG
>CATIWQ010604358.1:0-17543 GCA_949673415.1 Euphorbia schlechtendalii | reverse complement strand
TGGTATAATATGTATTATACATGTTTATTTTATTGTTGTAATAGTTTTGTTGTAATTTAGCTTTGGTATAATAGAATATATATTATTAATATTTGGTACAATATGTTATTAAACCTATTTATTTTGTTCTTGTATTTTTTTTGTTATTTAGCATTAATATAATGGACTTTATACCAATTTCATATTTGTATTATACCAATTTTAATACTAGTATAATATATATTATACCAGTTTTATAATTTTGATGAAGTAACATTTGTTGTTAGTGAAAATGCAACCAAATAGTGGGTTCGAACAAAAAATGAAAATTCCTAACGACAATTAGATAAAAGAACAACCAAAACAACTCTGAAGCTAAGCCTGCAGTCTTGTTCAAAACAATCTTCATCTAAAAGCTAAAAAAAATTAAGTTAGTTTGGATTTTTTTTGCATTTCCAACTAGCAAAACAGTTCAGAATTAATTAATAATAAGAGTCAAAAATTTCATTTGCTCCTCCATAAACATTAGCAACATCATCAGACACATCCACATATGGTTATTTTGGAGCTATATCATTATTGTCTGCTTGATTCAGCCCCAGAATATAGTTAACCCAACATGACAACCACACAAGCTGTTTCACCATCCATTTTATCTCGTCGTCTAAAACAAGTTAACTCATCCAGTCTCCTTTATATTTCACACGATCGGTTCGTGACTATTTCCCAACTTTTCAAGGTTTGAATATTTCATATCGCTCTTCTTTCCTTTCTGGTGTATATGGTATTATTGTACAACTATTAAAAAGGAAACTCACCTTAGCCTTCAATGAATCTACAAGCTGGAGGTTTTGTGCAAGGTTATCTCCGGAATTAGTTTGCAGTTCAGCTTCTGCGCGCAATATAAACAACTACAACAACAACAAAATAAAAACCATTCAATAGCATCACATCAAAAGATGTGTGACATTTGGAACATAAAGAAACTATCATCCCCATCACTGAAGAGCCTTAAATTCCTATTCCAGTTCTCATGCAAGAAAGAATCATCAACATTACTCTCACACAAACCATCCTATCAATCCTATAACCACAAAATAAAAATGAAAAAAAATCAATTGATATTAAACTCAGAATTTATTGTTATGATAGCAGACATAAAGTACACATTCTCTAAAATACGTATCTTCAAATTTCTCAATTATTAACATTTTTTCTAAGTTATAAATTAATTTTCGGGGCTCCACAACCCTTTAACTCGTTCAATGATAAGAGAGAGAGGAGGCCAATAAAAAAATCGTTAATTATGGGTATAACATGTGTTATACTAGTTTTAACACATGTATAATATACGAGTTCTAATGCTGGTATAATACATATAATATATATTATATGAGTTCTAATGCTGGTATAATACATATAATATATATTATATCAGCTCTAATACTATATTTAATATGTATAGTATATATAATACTAGTTCTAATACTGGTATAATATATATTATACCAATTGTGCGTATTCCACTACATAATATTATATGTTTAATAACCAATTCTTCATAATAGTTAATCATAAATTATACCAATAATCATTCTGGTATAATACACAATACTGGTATAATATATATTATATGTATTATACCAGTTTTAATACTGGTATAATATATATTATACCAGTTGTACGTATGACATTACATAACATTGTATGTTTAATAACAAATTCTCCATAATAGTTAATCATATTTTATACTAATTATCATTCTAGTATGATACACAATATTGGTATAAAAATATTATATGTATTATACCAGTTTTAATATTAGTATAATATATATTATACCAGTTGGATGTATGGCATTACATAATATTGTATGTTTAATAACCAATTCTCCATAATAGTTAATTGTAAATTATACCAATTATCATTCTGGTATAATACACAATACTTGTATAATATATATTATATGTATTATACCGGTTTTAATACCAGTATAATATACATTATACCAGTTGTACGTACGACACTGGGTAATATTGTATGTTTAATAACCAATTTTCCATAATAGTTAATCATTAATTATACCAATTATCATTCTGGTATAATACATATTATACATGGGAATTAGTTTTCATTTATGTTGGTAAAATTTTTATCACATTCTTCAATTCTTGATTTTTAACCTTGAAATGTCAATATTGTATCAGACAAAAAGATAAGCAGAGTAGATTTTCATCAAAAGGCTGAGATTGATAATTGGGGATGCATTATTGAAATTAATAATAACAAGTCTTCAGTGTAAAGTATGAAAATTTGCATGATTGGTAATCAATTATTTATAAGCAATGAGTGATAAATAACTGATATGCAAATAACTGGTGTTTCTTACAAATTCCTTTCATTGTACAAAATACATTTTGTTATTTACCTTCAAATTTTTTATCCTTCTTTTCAGTGTTAGTTGCTTTATTGATATTTCTCTTTCCTGCCAATTTATGTTTGAGTGCTTTCTTCAAAATCACAGTGAAACACAAAATAACATGTTCAACAAACAATCAAGATGAATCAATCACTCAATTATTTTGTTTAAATACATAACTACTCCTCATAATGAAACCAACACAATCAAGCACCACAGTTGCCTCAGTGAACAATGTTTATTCATAATTATTTAATAAAATATAGTAAATGAACAGAGATTTACTTTCTGATAAATAGTTTTGACAGATAAACATAATAATTGACACCTAAAATACCATATATTGTTCTTTCAACTATAAAAGATACCATTTATTATGCTAAAAAAATACGGTAATTTTATATTGACACCAGTTGTTTGACACCCGTTGACTATACAATCTTCACCATCCATCTTGTTTTCATCTTATAATAAAAAATGGTTCTTAAAAAAACTAAGAATTCTTTGCACGTTAAAATCACTAATTAAAGGTTAGGATTGGTGGTAGATTGCGTTTTTTTTGTTGATGAACATGTATAGGGATACTAATATATGACTTCATTTCTTTACTAAATAAAACTATTTTAATGGATTTATAATATAAAAAAGTATAATAATATATATTTTTTAAAATTAATAATGAGTAAGCCCATTGAGCCGGGGTTGGATTTGATTATCTATAAAAGCCGGGCTTGGTCTTAGCCTAAATTGTTTTTAATAGCTGGGCTTGACTTGGACTTCTAAGTTTTTAGATTAGATTCAGTAACCCGGCTCATCCCCGACCTATGCCCAGGTCTAATTACTAAACAGATAAATTAAATGGAAAGTTGATTATAATACATGGTCAAAAAAGCTTTTTTATTTAATTTTGATCAAATTAAACCTCTAATTTGGCAATAAAAGTAAGAAGTTATCTCGATTTATAAAAGGATTAAATACCTCCTTAGCTTAATAAAAACGAATCACTTAACTTTTAACATCACGTGTCAAAATCTGGTTGGTTTGATTTTTCAAACAAGTCATTTTTCATTTTTCTTTTCCTTGAAATGGGATATTAAGAATCGACCAAATTCATATATTTTTGACAAATTTAGAAATTGATCGGAACTTCTAAAAAATTAACCAAATAAAAAGGTGTCTGGCGTTTAACTTCTGATTTTTTTTAGATCAGAATTACTAATTGCTCATCACGCGAGAATTTCAATCAGATTTTACGTTGGATAGTTTGTCTGCTTGATTCTTCGATCTCTTTGTTTGGCTTTAATGTAGATGGACATCGCAATAAATACGACGGCCATTTCAATTTTCCCTTCGATCCCGGACTCAACGATGGGCCATTCTACATTCGAAATTCAACGGAAGCTATGCTTCACCGAGAGAGATGCTTCTTTAGGGCGGTAGTAAAGAACGTTAGTTGAATATGCAAATCACGGATCCTCCACTTGTGTTGAATCTGCATTTATGGTACGTTTTTCCTGTGGCCACTATCTGCTGTCTAATATAATTTTGTTAATACATCTTGTCATGATAGTCTTGTTTTGGATAGGAGATGAGTTATTTCAATCTGCTAATGGAAGATAAGGTCCACGAGCTGAGTAATAAGATTTTTTTGGCCAACTAGTTTTGTGAAAGCTCTTCCATGTTGAGGTAACTGATAAGCTCCTCTGATTCTTTGAGTGGATATACTTTTGCTGGATAAACTCATTAACTAGCTACAGATGATGATGTCTATAGTGATTGGAGGTTGACATGAGCTATTATGTATGTGGATGAGTGGATTTAATCGATATCCTATTCTGGTATTATGAGTTTATCTCTATCCAATTGCCTAAGAGTCTTAGGCCAAGACCATCTGTTACCTGTTGTTTTCAGTTCATAGTGATATCAAATTCGAAATGTTTCAAGATTTAAAAGCGATGTCAATTTTCTTGTTAGTTTTTATTGGGTTGTCACATTGGTGACTGGTAAAAAAAAATTAACTGCATGTTTATGATGAATTAACCTGAGTATGCTATCTCAGTACCGACCTTAGGCTAATGGTTGGCAAGATTCATTTGTGTATTTCAAAATCATGTCTCATTTAATACATAGATGAATTGATTCGAAATCTTTCGCCATGTTTGGGGAGTAATTGTTCCTCATTTTAAATTACTTTTATATTTTGTGAGACTAAATGGAAAAACAGGGGATGAAGGGAGGATTGCTTTATTAGCGGGAACTGATTGTAGTGGTCGGTTTTGCAGTTTTTTGTAGCTTTAAGTTCAGTCTATGATTAGTTTTACCAAAAGAAGAGTACAATTAGGTATACATCTTCTGAGCAATGTAAGGGAGCTTCTCTCCTGTTAGCCCACTCCATTATTATGGGTCCCTTGCATTTTCTGTCACTCGCTCAAACTTATCATTTTCATATAACCATTAAATAGAATAGTAGGTGCTTGGTATTATATAAAGGGTATAGTTACAACATTTTTTGCAAGAGATATCAAAATGCAGAAAGCTTGGTTGTATGAGGAATATGGTCCTAAGGAAGTTCTCAAATTAGGAGAATTCCTAATTCCTATTCCCCAGCATGATCAGCTATTAGTGCAAGTTCGAGCTGCTTCTTTGAATCCAATTGATTTTAAAAGGCGCCAAAAATCCATTTTTCCTTCAGAATTTCCCGTGAGCACAAACTAGTAGTATAGTCTAAGTTTGAGTTGAGGGAAGAGCTAGAGAAATGGCCATGGTAGTTTTGAAATCTGTCGGGTAGTTTAGAAGGAAATCTGAATTTTTACAATTTGAGTGATGAAAACAGTCAAAACTCTCCCAAAAGGAATAAAAGTATATCGCTTATATTAACATTGGACTTTTAAGATGTTTTACAAGAACTCTTACGAGTCTTTTCTATGACAATGATCAGTGGCTCTGAGAAACTTTTGGAAGACTTCACTTGAGGGTTTTAATTGAACTAAATGATAAAAAAACGACAAACACGATTTGAGGATGAGAATTTTCTCTTTTACTTGTCTGCTGCTGGATCATCTCTAAAACTCTCTAACTGAATGCTATGCAGGTGGTCCCTGGCTGTGACATGGCGGGTGTCGTGGTAGCTAAAGGCGGTGACGTGGTGAAATTTCAGGTTGGGGATGAAGTGTATGGAAATATCCAAGAGTTTGAGTCAAAGGGGAAACTAAAGCAGCTCGGCACAGTGGCAGAGTTCATAGCTGTAGAGGAGAGGTTGGTAGCAATGAAGCCAAAAGCGATTTCGTTTGAGGAGGCGGCTAGCTTGCCGTTAGCCATTCAGACCGCAATGGAAGGTTTTGTGAGTGCAGGTTTCAAAGAGGGGCAGAGTATATTTGTGGTTGGTGGGGGTGGTGGAGTTGGCAGTTTAGTTGTTCAGCTTGCTAAGCAATTGTACGGAGCTTCATATGTTGTTGCTACAGCTAGCACCCCTAAGGTGGAATTTGTCACAAGTTTGGGGGCTCATAAAGTTTTTGACTACACAAAGATAAGCTATGAAGAGATTGAGGAGAAATTTGACTTTGTTTATGATACAATTGGTAAGTCTTTGTTTGACTTTGTTTATTGCATCTTCAAACAGTGGATATTGCTTTCATTTTGTGCTAAGCATGCCATGAATGCCAAATTAATCTATCATCAATAATCCACTAATCTGCTATGGCATATTAGTGGATATTGCTTTCATTCTGAGATTGCTTTCCCTGGCTGCTTTTCCGAAAACTTCATTTTCAAGCTTTCCAAGCTACCGTGTCGAAAGTTAATAGCAAATAGCTCCAAATTAATTAGTAATAAGAGTCAAAATCTTTTGTTTATATCAAAATATGTTCCGTAAGTGGAACTTTTTATGACAACAACTTTTCATGATCAGGCGATACGAAGAATTCTTTCATGGTGGCCAAGGAAAATGCACCCATTATTGACATCACTTGGCCACCGTCGCATCCAAAGGCGGTTTATTCAAGCTTGACAGTTTCTGGGGAAATCCTGGAGAAAGTTAAGCCACTTCTAGAATCCGGCCAGCTGAAGGCTATAATCGATCCTACTGGGCCTTACAAGTTTACAGATATAATTGAAGCTTTTAGATATCTGGAAACCGGAAGAGCCCGTGGAAAGGTAGTTATCTCTTCTTTCCCAATCCCAATATTTTCCCAAACTAGAAAAGCCCAATGAAATTTGAAAAGCCGTTTTTCCATATATGGAAACCGGAAAAGCAGTTCAGAAGGTAGTTATTCCTCTCATTCCGACACAACTTGTCCATCATGTTGCATGTGAAAACAAAGAGGAAGGTTTTAACTGATGTATGTGTGTTCTCAAAAAGCTTATGTTTGTCCTTTGTCGTCCTACTAAATGTGTCTGAAATTCATGTACTATAGATATGCTGCTCTGTTGAAGTTGTGTTTGTTAAAAGAAGAAAATGATTATTCAGAATATATTGTAATTTTAATTTTTTAATTCGAATTTTGTTGTATTGTTTAGACTTATTCAAGCTGTGGCTTTGCAAGTATAGAGTTAATTTTGGTTCTTGTTTTAATATATAATATTTTATATAATGCTTAAGAAGAAGTGTCCAAATATCAGTATCAAACAGCAATTTATGATGCAAGACAAACTGAACAACCAATCGTTAACGTTGCAGGAATGTGAAATTTATAATTATTTATAGTATTTTATATATTTGATGTGGACTTGCACAACGATTTATCAAATACAAAAAGAAATCCTTATTTGTAGTTTACTTTTTCTCGGCTCCAGGGAATTGTGATAATGAAGTTTATTATTACAACTATATTTTAATACATTGAAACCTAATTAATCCTTCATTTTGTTCTTACCATAGGGAGATTTTAAATCCGTCCAAAATAGTGACAAGAACTTGGCATATTATCCATAATATATAACGATCCTCCTAATTAACAGTTTCATACACAATAAAAAAATGGAATTTTTTTCTGCAATCTTGACTTCCATTGCAACTCCTTTTCTGCTTTTCCTCTTAGCCTTCCTCTTCGTTATCATCAAATCCTATGCCGGAAAATCAAGAAATAACTCCGATTATGCGCCGGTTAAGGGCACAGTTTTTCACCAACTCTTCCACTTCAACAGCCTCTATGATCAACAAACTCAAGTGGCAAAAAAGCAGAAAACATTTCGTCTTTTAGGCCCTGAAAATAGTGAATTGTATACAACTGATTCGAGAAATATTGAACATGTTTTGAAGACGAATTTTCATAAATATTCGAAAGGGGCGTATAATCAGGAAATTATTACTGATCTTTTTGGTGAAGGTATTTTTGCAGTAGATGGAGAAAAGTGGAGGCAGCAGAGGAAGCTTTCTAGTTTTGAGTTTTCGACACGAATTCTTAGAGATTTTAGCTGTTCCGTTTTCAGAGAAAATGCTGCTAAACTTGTTACAGTCATCTCTGGTCTTACACACTCTCATCAGGTTTTTGATATTCAAGTAAGTCACAGTTTAACCCTTTTGTTTCCATTACAAGGTAGATTTGTTACTACTATTTTTTTTTATCAAATTTATTTGAAAGTAATATATGCTGAGAATTTTTTTATACATGTTAATTTTTCAATAGTAACATATATGTTATTTAAGATTAAGTTGATCAAAATGGCAAATCGGACTAGCAAACAATTATTCAAAAACCGAGTCGTGACATGCGGGTCAGGTGGCCGTATTAGGGAAATCTACGGCTTGTCAAAAAAACGCTTTTATTGCATAAGTTGTGTTTTATGATAGGATGCGTTGAGGAGATGAATCTAAATTCCACATTCATTGTTGGCTTTGGAGTGGAATTAATTTGTTTGATGGGATCAAACAAAGAGGGAACTGCTTTTATGCAAGCCTTTGATGACTTCAATGTCTTAGTGTATTGGAGATGTGTGGATCCTTCTTGGAAACACAACAGGGTTCTCAATGTTGGGCACCAACATCAAACTCATTCGTAAAACAAATTGATCAGAAATAAAAGGCATATCCATGTGTAGCTTCGCAAGGCGGACCTACATATAGTTGTAGCCCCCCTTGATTTTATAGTAGTATAATTTTAGGTAAAATAAAACAAAATAAATTCATGACTCAGTTTGTTTGTTGGTCGCTTTCAATCTTTCCAATCCAATTTTGTAGCTTTCTTACTTGCATTTATTCTCCTTTTCAACCTTTTTACTTTGCACTTATTTATTTTTTTAACTTTCTTACTTACCATTTATATCCTTCTTCAAATTTTTAAAACTTTCTTACTTCCCATTTCTTTTCTTTCTCTGTTTTCTCTTCTTAATATTTTATAATACATAAAAACATGTTCCAAATATTTAGTGATTGTGGGGTTTGTGGGAACCCAGCCTCCAAAGGTATGTAGTGGTCAATATTGCTTGATTGATTTGGTTCAGTTATTACGTGATAAATATCTTAATTTGATGTGGACTTGTAAAGTGATTTTCCAAAGAAAATAAAAGTCTTCTTTCTTAAAGTTATGTTCTGCTAATTTCTGGGCTCCACTTAACTGTATTTTGAACACCATTCAAGTAATCTTTCTCATGCTCATTTACAGTTTCACAAAGAATCAGAAAATGGAATTGTTCTCTGCAATCTTAACTTCAATAGCAACTCCTTTTCTTCTTATTCTCTTAGCCTTCCTCTACATTATCATCAAATCCTATACCGGAAATTCAAGAAATAACTCTGACTATGCGCCAGCGAAGGGCACAGTTTTTCGCTTGCTCTTCCACTTCAAAAGCCTTTATGATCACCAAACTCAAGAGGCAAAAAAGCACACAACATTTCGTCTTCTCTGCCCCAGCAATAGTCAATTATACACAACTGATTCAAGAAATATCGAGCATGTTTTGAAGACGAATTTTCATAAATATTCGAAAGGGAAACATGATCAAGAAATTATGACCGATCTATTTGGTAAGGGTATATTTGCCGTAGATGGAGATAAGTGGAGGCAACAGAGGAAGCTAGCTAGTTTTGAATTTTCGACTCGAATTCTTAGAGATTTTAGCTGTTCTGTTTTCAGGGATAATGCTGCTAAACTTGTCACAGTCATCTCTAATATTACACTTTCTCATCAGGTTTTTGATATTCAAGTAAGTTTAAGTTCAACCAACACTTTTAAAAGCTAGATTTTTTAATACTTTTTTTTATCAAATTAAATCAGAAGTAACATATGTAGAGATTTTTCTCACATTTCAATTTTCAATAGTAGCAAATGCTATTTAAGATTAAGTTGACCAAAATGGCGAATCGGAGGAGCAAATAGTACTCTAAGTTTAAGTTAAGGCATCGAGTCAAAGGGTCAAACCGATTCTATGTTTAAGCTTCAAACTCCTTGGCTGTTGACCAACAGTTTAATTTGCTCCAGCAAAGAGAACGAGTTGTGGCATGCTGGCTAGGAGGTGGACTCTAAACGGTTTTAATTACTGGAAACCAATTGCTTGTTCAAAAATATGCTTACCATATACTTATTTTATACCCTAAATTGTGTTTTTTTCTTCATTAGGATACTTTGATGAGATGTACTTTGGATTCCATATTCAAAGTTGGATTTGGAGTGGAATTAAATTGCTTGACGGGATCAAACAAAGAGGGAACCGCTTTTATGCAAGCTTTTGATGAATCCAATGCCTTAGTGTATTGGCGATATGTGGATCCATTTTGGAAACTCAAAAGGGTTTTCAATGTTGGGTGTGAAGCTTCACTAAGGAAAAACATCAAACTCATTGATGATTTCGTAAACAATTTGATCAGAAACAGAAGGCGAATGCTCAAAGAGCAATGCTATCAGGTTAGTTTCTGTAAACTATGATCCAAATAAAACCAAACCCATGTATCGCTTCGTGTGCTCATTTCACTGACTAAATATTATTTTAAAATGATACTGAAGAATGTGAAGGAGGATATACTATCAAGATTTTTAGTGGAAAGTGAAAAGGATCCAGAGAAAATGAATGATAAGTACCTGAGGGATATAATTCTGAGTTTCATGATAGCTGGCAAAGATACAAGTGCAAATACGCTTGCATGGTTCTTCTACATGCTCTGCAAAAACCCGCTGATTCAAGAAAAACTTGCACAAGAAGTGAGGCAAATCACAGGCAGCCAAAATGATGACAACACTGAAGTAGCAGAATTCATGGCAAGAGTAACAGATGCAACACTTGATCAAATGCATTATCTCCATGCAACACTAACAGAGACCCTAAGGCTATACCCTGCAGTTCCTAATGTAAAATTCCCTGCACTTCCAATTAATCAATAGCAGTTCCACAATAAAAAATGAGATTTTTAACTAACTTTTGTTTTGGGCGTGAAGGATGGGAGATGTGCAGATGAGGATGACATTCTTCCAGATGGATTCAAGATTAAAAAAGGTGACGGATTATATTACATGGCATATGCAATGGGCAGGATGACTTACATCTGGGGAGAGGATGCTGAAGATTTTAGGCCGGAAAGGTGGCTCAGCAATGGAGTCTTCCAACCCGAATCTCCATTCAAATTCGTGGCGTTTCATGTGATCTTTCTTGTCATACTCGATTTTTCAGATTCTTGCTTCATGATTCTTACTGTTCCTCGTTTACCTGTAGGCTGGTCCTCGGATATGTCTAGGGAAAGACTTTGCTTACAGACAGATGAAGATAATAGCGATTGCCCTTCTTCGTTTCTTTCGCTTCCAATTGGCAGACGAGGCAAGAAATGTAACTTACAAGACGATGTTCACCCTTCATATTGATGGTGGTCTCTACCTTCGTGCGATTCCAAGATCAACAAAATGAATAAATGATCAACAAAATGAATAAAATGATCATTTTCTAAGGTATAATAAGCTACTTGAACGTTATGTAAATAATAATTAGTTTTCATCATCATTAAGTGCTTACTCTTCTGCTATTGCTAAAATAGTCAGAGTGCATACATCTAGTTCTATGATTTCTCTCAGCTCCTAGCCATTTTTTATTTCTTTGTTCAGCCCATTTATTGGCTGCATTGAGCTAAATGTAGCTAATTCCAGAAAGAGTTCAACTTAAATCCTGCCCCAATCTAGACAATTGTTCAACTTAAATCCTGCTCAAACAATCCCTCTGCATAACTTTCTGAATAACATAAATAGATGAAACAGAATCAGGTAATTTGCCAGCCTTAGATTTTAAATGAAGCGAGAATGGACATTACAAAAGAGAAGAAAAAAATGATAAAAGAGAAAAAGCTAGAACTGTAAAGTTCTTCAAAAATTCTCTTTTGTTCAGATATCATAGTATCTCCACTATCCCTGCAATTTCTTGATATATCATTGGTAATTTAAGAGAAAAATGTAAAGTGAAAATGGAAATTACATTGGACGAATCAATATAGTAAGATACCCCAGAAAATGAAACAAAACAAAAGAACGGAGAACTAAAAAGTTAGTCTAATCTGCATTCACCATAATTCAGTTCCTGATAATACGCATTAGAACCAATTTCATAAAATTCAGTCATGAAGCGCCAAATTTTCAAACAATCAACGGTTGAGCGACAAAATTGTCAAACAATATAGCCTAAGCAACGATTTATAGACGGTATTGAAAAAGTAAAACCCTAACTCAAGTCCTAATTAAAGAGTAGGAATGAAAAAAAAATATTACAATTTACTTTTTCAAAGTCGCCGCCTCTCCGTTTCCACTTTCCCTCAACGGACTTGGAAGGTGTAGAAGATCCTAAAAACATAAAGCAAATATGTGTAAGCAAATTGTTCACCGTAAATATAACAAGAAATCATTACGGGCGAGAGAAATACCAGCAAGAGATTGAGAAGTGAAGGGCATGAGCTTGCGAAGTTTTAGGGGTGTTTCTCAAAACTTCTCATTTTTAACTTTTAACTTAAAAGTATTTTTTAATGAGATTTTAACTTATAAGACAGACAGTGAAGTGTTTCTGATAACTTTTTTTTAATTTAAAAGTTAAAAATAAGATAGAAGTTAAAAGTAAGTCAGACTTACTTCTTAAAAAAGTCACTTATAAGACATAAGTGACTTTTAGAAAAGTTTTGAGAAACACCATCTTAAATAAATAGCTTCGACCTTTGCGGGGTTTATTAGGCGGGGCAGGTAGACGAGAGTAGCCGCTATGAAGTTCTCTCGTCTTCTTCTGCAGCAGAATTTGACGGGAAAGGAAAGGAGGGCAAATAATTTACCATGCTGGATTAAAATGGATAAAATGTGGAGGACAGGTCACTTCAAATCCAGTTCTTTTTTCAATTTTGATGGGTTGGGAGTACAACTGTTCATCAGGGCAGGTTATTCCGATTTGGGTTGGGTTGGGTTTGGTAGGATTTTTTTATTAAAAAAGTTAATATTAGCATGGTTCAAACTCATATTTTAGAATTTCAAGTTCGGACCAGGTTTACAAAGCAATTCTCAAATCCAGCTCAGGTTCATAAATATTTTTTTGTTATAAATTTTTTTATGAAAATAAATAGAAAAAAATATAAAATAAACCAAAATATATTTACATTTTAAACATAATTACATTGTTTACTTAAAATATTTAATATTTTGCAAAGTTTATTATAATTAAGTATACAAATTTAATAGTATAAATATAAAATTGTAAAATAATTATAAATTTAATGTATAAATATATAATAAATAAATAAAATTATTCGTCGGGTTGTGTTTGGGTATTTATATAAACTAAGCCCGACCCATTAAATTTCGGACTTTGACAGGTTCGGGCTTAGACCGGGCTTTTGATAAAAATAAGTGTCCAAACACGGCCCGTTGAACAGGTCTAGATTGGAGGGGTGATGTTGCAAAATTACTTATTTAATAGTTTAATTTTGTTTTACCTACATCATTTTCTAAAAGAAAGGACATTTAAGTAATTTTATTCTCATTTTACTTTAAAAACTTTCACAGTCTTCCTAAACACAATGTTACATCATTCATTATGTTTTCATCAAATATTAACATTTAATTTACCATTCTTCATTTTCTTTCCTTTATTATTTTCACAAAACTTGTTCTCAACTGGAAACCACGAATAGATTCTATGAATTTAAATTTTGGTACATTTATAAATTTCAGACAATCTTAATCATCTATATGATTTTAATGATTGAGATTTGAAAATTATTATGGATTCCACGTGAATAAATGACTAGAATTAACTGAAATTTACAAATTTAGTAACGAACACATATAAAGCAAATATTTGAAGCAATTTCTATTTGGGCGGGTGGACAAAATAACTATTTTTAAGGATGAAAACGGGATGGGGATTCCCCGAACCCGATAGAGACGGGGAATCCTTGATATGATTTCCCGTGGGGTGGGGATGAGGAATATTTCATCCTCGAATCCTTAATGGGGATGGGGATGAGGAATGCACTCCCAACCCCGAAAATTCCCTGAACCTAACCACGATAATGCTCATTGAGAAAACCTCGAATATCCCTGAAACATCAAATAATTTATAATAATATTTTATGTTTAGAATTTGTTAACATGAATTATTTTATAATGGTAATATTGGACATATGGGTTATGGGCTCATAGAAGAAGTGTTTTATCCTTAAATCATATTAATCACTTTTTGTACATAATTAATTATAAGTCAATATATAAAATTATAATGTACACGTTGGACGGTTGGACAGATTGAATATCAAAGTCTTAAATTAAACCTTCCAAGCATTTGAAGTTTAGTCCATGAAATAATTCTTTTTTGTTTTTGTACAATTTAACGTTGAACTTGTTATTAATGTGTTAAGTATTTAAATTTATTTTGTATTGAAATATTGAAACAAATTTGGTTTGATCTGTTATTTTTTCTTTTAAAGTTTTGATATGAATTTTTTTGTTGTATGGAACTTTGAAATGAGGAATTGGGGAATTTCCGATAGGGAAAAAATCCCCAGAACCTCAAAGTTCAAGGGATTATTAGGTATTTAAGCACAAGTCAAAGGAATCTTGATGTATATAAAGCAAAAAAAATAATGAAAGAAAGTATGAACCATGAAGCAAGCAATAGCTTTGTAAAATTTAGTTAAAGATACGAAAACAATTAGGGTTGAAAGTGGGACTTATCGGGGCGGGGAATGTATTCCTCATCTCCATCCCCATTAAGATTTCGGGGATAAAATGATCATCATCCCCATCCCCTCTAAATCTACTCAATGCAACATGTCAGTTTTTGATTGGAAGGAGAAAAATGACATCTTTGAAAATATGACATGTGACATTTAGGGCGTCAACGAGTTCACTTTGCAAGTTCATGAGGTTATTTGGAACTTTTTGTAAGTTCAGGGGTTAATTATGAACTTTTAAAAGTTCAGAGGGTAAAACAATTATTAATGAACACGTTTAAGGAAATTTTGATGTATTTAACCTTACTTTTTTTATAAATTCAAGGAAACCATAAAATCATATTATTCATTAAAGAAAATATATAATCACATCACGAATTCAAACACAAAATTTAAAAGATCTATATTGTATAATATTATATGTACCGTAATGTAACGAATCATGAAGAATCATTATCCAAACCTAAATAAAAATCAAATTTTAGTAAATCTTCTTTTATTTTATTTTTTTCCGAGAAAGCAAGTCATTTAAAGTAAGTCTTCTCATGGGCATCATTTAAAAAATGGATAGACTCTAATCAGCGGCTACAAAGCCAACCATGAAATAATCTTAGGCATGAATTTTCAAATAATAAGCCGTTAATAAAATAATTTAAAAAAATAGTTCAAATATGTATAAATTGTTTTATCTAAGCAATAAGTTAACGGGCATCAACAATGACAGTCACCCTCGGTAAACGTCCTGCTATATACAACCTTTCTTGCAAAAGACATTAAAAAACACTTCCATTTATGCACCATTAGTGATAATTTTCTTACTTTGCAAACAAGTTGCATTTCAAGTTGCGGTCCATTTTATTATAACTATTTTTGGTACAGATATGGACACTTGGATTAAATAAAACTGGATAGTATCACATCTCATTTTGGATTAGATGAACAAAAATGCAGACTTCTAGTATTAAACATCTGCAAAAGGCAACCAGTATTTTCAAGCAAGATAAATCCAATGGATTATCTAACTTTCTCACTATTGTCTTTTCTTAGCATTATTGTTAATATTTATTTAATTCATTATTTTAATCCTTTAATGTGATTAATTTTAGTCATTTAATGTGATTATTTTATCCACTACATACACGCTTAGTTTTAGTCCTGTGCTATATATATATATATATATATATATATATATATATATATATATATATATATATATATATATATATATAAATTGTCAAAGTGGTGATAAATCTTGAAAATAAGATGGATTGAGCAGTTAAAGAGAGAAAGTTTTACATTAAATGAACTGTTTCATGGAGCAAATCAGGTAACAGATGCAACATTTGTTGTGACAATATGTTGTGGGCATAACACAGCTCATACTGCAATTATTTTCTTAATGACGCGGCTGCAACAATTTTTTCTGAACATGGGCTTAATTAATTTTACTTTTGCAGTTACTAACTACTCAATTACGTGGATGAAATTCACTACCATTTTCTCGTGTAGTGGCCATGATGAAACAACTAATTCATTGATAAAGAATTGTAATTCATTATATTGATTAGTTTAGTGTTTTTCAGCCTATTTGTAGAGGTTTTTGTTCTTTCTTTTAGAGTAGACAAAAACACAAAACTTAACAAGTTTGTATTATTTGGTTTTTGTTCTCTTCAATCCAATCATAGTCTAATTCAAATCTTGTTTCTTTTCATTTGTGATGTCTAATTGTTCTTTATCATTTCCTATCGATTTTTACTATTTGTTTATTTCGACTTGTATAGTTTATGTTGACTCTTTTAATTGTTGCAAAAAGTCAATGTTGTTTCAATAGAATGAACTCATTGTTGACATACAAAGCGATTTGATCCGTAATTGTCATCTCGATTTGTATATAGTGTCAAATTAAGATTTTTCTATGTTAAGAAATAAACAATCTTACTTAAACGAGTTAAATGTGTTGACAAATTAGTTTGAATTGGGTTTTCCTATTTCTTAATTCAATTACCAAGTTAAAATTTAGGAAAATTTTCAAAGTATTATGACTTAGTTGGGGTTAATCATAGAGCGTATTGATTTAAAATTAAGGGAGAATTGGTTGCTAAGAGCGTCTTTCAATAACTATAACCGATTTAGTAAATTTTGATTTAGAATTATCTTTGAACCAATGATCAAATGAGGGGACAAGATTAAACTATATCTTTTTAAATTATATCTTTGATTGGATGTTTTTTTTTATTTTTTTTTAAGTTTTCATTATTTCGTGTTTATTAATTTTAATCAAATCTTTCAAAAACCCTATTTTACTTTTTAGTTTTTCCATTCAACAAAAAGGTTTGTAAATTAATTGGTGTGGGATGGATGAAGAAAACTATATACATGTATTTTAACTTAACCTTCAACTTCTTTGAGTTTCAAACTTTCTCAATTAATGTATGTGAAATCGTTTTCGTGGGGACAATTGAATATTTACATTGCAACAATGTGTCATTTTTAACTTATTTTCGGTATCGCATAATAACAAATATATACAAAAATAAGTTTAATTCTATATATTTATTAATAGAGCCTCGTAGTCAATCGTTGTGGCTTGTCCCTTCGGATAGGGTGTTTTGAATTGAAATCATTAAATGTATATTATAATTTATGTGGTCTGTATTAAAACAATCGGTCACTAAGAGGTTCAAAAAAAGCAATTCATTTTCAAGATCCAAGATATTCTATATTAATATTCGACGATTAGTTTTCAATTACTCGAATCGCATATCTAATTTGTCATCAAAATTTAAAATAAACTTTATGAGCTTGTTTGAGGTTCCACTTTTAAGTAGCACATGTATTTTTACTTTAGTCTCACTAGATATATGATCTTACTCTCAAAGTAGCTGACAGCTATCTAGTTTTCTTATGATCAATTGACAACCTCAGTAGCCAATTTTCCCATTCATAAATAGAAAACAGGTAGCCATCCATAAACTTCCCTCCACCGCTGCCCCGCCCTGGCCAGTCCAGCCTCCTGGCCGCTTCCTC
>CATIWQ010604307.1:0-17566 GCA_949673415.1 Euphorbia schlechtendalii | reverse complement strand
GGAAGTAACTAGGGAACCTAAGATCTTTTGTCGATATCCAAAGTAGTTCACCTTGTTTGAGTCTCAATTAAATTTAATAATCTAAAAATTCTTGCCTCTTCTTGTGCTTTAATCTAAAAATAATGATATTAATTATTAGTTTGATTAATATATATACAAAATAACTTGAAACAATTAGATTTATAATAAAAAGAAGTTAAGGAAAATAAAAATAATATTAAAAAATATATGATCGATAAATAATTTTGTGTATTATGCTTAATAGAAAAGGAAATTCAACTAGTATATGAAAATGAAAAATAGAAACAATTTCGGTTTGGATAACCAAATTCGGTTAATTCGGTTTCGGTTCGGATAACCGAATTTATACCGAAAAAATTTCGGTTCGGATGGTTCGGTTTTTAGTATTATTTCGGTTCGGTTCGATAGATAGTAATTCGGTAATTCAGTTATTCGGTTTAGCTAATACGGTTCGGTTCGGTAAAACCGAATGCTCACCCCTAGATATCAGAATATTCCAACACATAAATCCAAATTTTGAAAAGAACCCTTAATTTTTACTATTGTCAAATCGAGCTCATTTACCTCTATATTGTTCAGCTAAACATATAATAACACCATTTAACATTGAAGGGTTGACAGAGTTAACATTGAGAAGCTAACTTACAATTAAAATCAACATAAATTTAAAAACACGTGTCTTGGTTTGGTCGATTTGCAAAAAAGGTCATTCTGAATTTCTTTTGCAAAAGAAGGTTGATGGTTTCAAAAATTAGTAAAAATAGGATTTTTAATTTTTCATTACATTATAAAGAGAGGTATTCGTGTTCATTTTGAGCTAATATTTTGTAACTTAGTTAATAAAAATATAATACACCTTAGTAATAAATTTAAGATTTTTTTGAAAAGAAGAATTTTTTTTTTAATTTAATGTGATGTTAATTTTTAAAAAATCATAATGAAATGAAGAAATTTCGGAAATTACTCAAATTTTGATGTATAATTCTTAAATAATATCGTTAAATTATAGGAATATTAAATTGATTGAAATTTTTCGTGTTACACTATTATTTTTAATGAGAAAATAATGTTTCCTCATTTTGCTAACTTTTGAAACTAGAGACACCATGAAACTATATAATTTCAAGGTTTCCTTAAAATCAAAGCATAGGGGACCATTTGGGACTCAATTTCAAAATTTAGCAATACTTTGTCTGAGAAGCATACTCCCAGATGACAGAGCTATAGTGTTGAGATGAAACTAAATGGTTGAAAAGGAAAAGATGGGCGCATTTCTTACCAGTAATGATTTGAGTCGAGTGGAAAGGCTGCGGAGAGCATATTGATAATCAGGGGATCCATTGTTAAGAACTCCAATGGTCTTTATGTCTTCTTTGATTCCGTTCATTAAGGGAAGATCCCTTGCATGCTCTTCATTTGCAGCTTTGCATAACTCTGCATCACCCAATTCATTTCAAGTTATTTCAATTCAGCTCTAGGTATACAAAAATCTACACAAGTAAAAGTTCAAATTAGCTCACACAGAACATTGCCCAGCTATTTTAATTGATGAGATTTGCCTCAAATTGCAGACTCCTCAATCTTATAGTGATGAAAATACCTAATCCACTGATTACAAATTACAATCAACCAATAACCGTATATATTAAGATGAATCAGGGCAACTCCAGTAATTCTCCATTTTTGGGAGTTCTTCAAACTGCGGAGTGAATATGGAGAATGGTCAAGTCTAACCATTCCTCGTATGATATATTCTTAAAATGGGGTTTCCCATACATGGGGAATTATCTATTCCTCATTTCGAAAGATTGAATAAAATATTATTAATTTTTGAGGAATTGAATAAAATTATATTACCTGTAACTTTTTTTTATTACTTTTAGGTTTTGTTTTGTTATTCTTTTGTTAGTTTAATAATAAAATATTATTATTTTAAAGTAATTTGATTTGGAAAATGAAAAATTGGAAAAATGATTGGAGAAAAAACACTTTAATCCCTCAAAATGAAGTTTGAGGAATGAAAAATGAGGAAAATGTTTGGATTTGTTCTAAAAGCATGTCCAATGGTTTCTCATTTTGGAGAATGGGAAATGAATATAGGAAATGATCAAAGTCCAACTATTCCCCATATAATATATCCGAAAATTGGGTTCTCTGTATATGAGGCGGGAATGATTATTATATTAATATATTTTTTTATTTTGATTTATTTTAATATGTTTGATATTTTTTTGTTATTAGGAATGATTTAATGTAAAGAAATTAATATAATAAAAATAAAATATTATTACTTTATTGGAATTTGAAATGAAGAATGAAAAATAGGAAAGATGGTTGGAGGCTTGAAACTATAAATCCTGTAACATAGAGTTTGGTAATGAAAAACGTCGAAAATGGTTGTAAACATATTCACGGCAATTTCAAATGATAATAGACGAGATCCCAGTCAAATTGCTGATTGTTCAAGCTTCGGTACTGGAAATACTTAATTTCATTAGAGATCAATCACTAATTAAGATGAACTTTGAGCTAAATCATAACAATTATAAAAAGACAGAAGATTATATTCATCCGACAGGTCATGCCCGTAAAAAGAAGCATAAGAGATTATTAGTTTCAGCACAATTTGAAAGAAAACAAATGAAATCGCCATTTACCTGTATCAGCCATTTCAAGTACTGGAAAAACCAAGCGCTCTTCCATTTGAGCGTGTTCAAGCATAAGTTCAAGCAGCTGAGAGTAACTCTTGCTGAATTTTCTGATCTCCATTCTCGGGCTCCCCATCGCCGGATTCACCATCTTCTTCTTCCCACCACGCGCCGCCATTTCTTCTACCCACCGCACCATCCTATCCAAGTGCCACCGAATACTCCGATGATGGAGTATCACCGCCCTCACAATCACCGGCGTCGTCTCACCAAATCCGTCACTCTCACGCATCAACAGCCGCGGTTGCGGGAATTTCTCGTCGATGAACGCGATCATCATCTGGCGCGAACCCGAATTGGTGTCGGATCCAATTTGGAGCACCGTTTGCGACTCATTTGTTGCGTTAGGTGTAAGCTGAACGGATAGCTTCTTGTAAAGAAGCGCAAGGTGAATGTAAACTGTAAAAGCGGTGGCGGGAGAGCCGGACAACTTAACGTCAGCGGCGGAATTGGATCTGATGAAATCAAAAGGAGCAATTTCGGAGGTGGATTTGTTAGAGTTTGAAAAGCAATTCCCCATTGATAATAAAACAAGAGAGAATCAAAGAGAGTGAAATGAAAGAAATGTGGAAAAAGCGATGATAAACCCAGAGGAAGCTTAAGAAGAAAGCGAAAAAGAAAATTAGAGTGTGATGTACGTAAGAATCTCTTTCTTATGATTGATTAATTATGCATGTAAAGAATTGGATTTCCGCATAGCTTTTTTTCTAATCTTCGCTTCATCAATTTTTTTTTGTGATGAATCGTTTCATCAAATTTTATAAATTTATTTGTATATTTCACCAATTATCATGATATATAGGAAGAAGTGGACAATTAATTTGAAAATGTATCTTTAGTAATTTATTTAGTTCATTTTCCCTATACGATGTGTGTCACCATTAATTGTAGACAATCTCCATTCGATTGTCTAGATGTAGACAATTAAATAGACATTGTCTACGATAAATACACTTTTAAAATGGAATAGACTATCTACTATTCTTATCTTATGAATAGACGACACATCATCAAAAGTAACTTCTATTTCACATGACACCTAAACTTGGAATCCACAAGCTACTCCTCGAATTTCAATTTTTAATATTTGGAATAAAATATCATGAAATTTAGGAAAATACACAAAAATACAATATTTGGTATAAATAATTAATATTTTGTCTATTACTTAATTTAATTGTCAAAAGTATATTATCAAGGTTTTGAATTTATATTTCTACCACCTTATGATAACCTCCTCTGATTTTATAGTTATCTTATAGTTATTTCAAAACAACGTAATTTTTGATATTTTTTTACCATGATTTTATTATACTTTATTTATAGTATTTATAATTAATGTAAACATATTATATTTATGTGTTTTTATTCAATTTCTATATTTGAATTTATTTTTGATATAACAAAATCGCATTTTTCAGTTATCTTATAGTTTACTTATAGATATATTCAATATAACAAAATCGCATTTTATAGTTATCTTATACTTAATTCAAATTTATGTAATTATATTATATTTTTGCTATAGTTTACTTGTAATATGTAAAATTGATATAGTTGTGTTATATTTATTTGTGTTTAATTAGGTGTGTGTTTAAACTGTTTTTTTAAAAAAAAAGGTGTGTGTTTAAACTATGTAACAACTATAAAAGAACTATAAAATAAATATGTATCGCTAAAAAAATTCGGAAAAAGTATAGCATCATGGATCTTATTTTGAAGGGAAACATAAAGATGAAGAAAATATTCTAAAGCTGTATATTGAAAAAATAAATGGTTTGTGAGATAAATAAATTAAAAATAAGAAATTAAATTTAAAAATAAAAGAGGAATGTAAAAATGTAAATAAGAAAAGTTTAGAAGGTAAAACTTACAAATGAATTGTTGGAAACATATTAATTATGTAAATTGCCCTTTATATATTGTCCAAAGGCATATCTATGTATGTAAAAGCCCAACTGATGTTAATTTGTAAGCCCAAACCAGTTCTTTTTCGTTAGCTATGTACTTATCAAAATGCTGCATTTTGATGTTGTTCAACATGTAATATGGTTTCACCCATTTTAAAAAATGGGCATGCAAGTGAAAATACATTCAAAATGGGGTTTAAGGATTTGTGACCGTAGCAAATGATATAATTTTTCTTTGATTTTGATGACGTGAAAAGGAGAAATTTTAGAAATGTCTAATTTTCTTCATCTTCCTCCTTTTCCCAAACCCTAACCTCAAATTCATCAATTATAACCTTACATTCTCCATGGAAATAATCTCTTTGTTCTTATCTTCCCTTCTTCTTCCTCATCAATCTTTAATTCCCATGATTTCTAAAGCAGTAAAACCTGTTGAACCCAGCTTAAGGAATTGCTTAGCAATCTTGAATTAAGTTTTTGAGAATGTAAAGTATAATGAAAGAAGTAGTTAAGTCAGTACTGTAGTTAGTTGTCTAGTTTAAATTTAGATTAGTCCTGTTGAGCTAAAATGTGTGTATAAAAATTAATGTAGTTTGCTGAGTAAATGTATTCTCAATTGAAGTAAAATATGAAATCACTCAATAGATTATTGTTATGCTGAGTAACTTAAGTTAACATTGTGATAAAATTATTGCTTTTAATCCCTACTTTTGGAAAGAATATTCCTTGTTGATGTTTTCCAAGTCTCAAAGATGATTTGGCACAAAAAGCAAAAAGGGATTAATTATGTGATCCAAGGAATAAGCTATCAGTACGAAATTTTGGTTTGACAATGCTAAAATCTAAGTAAAATGAATTGTCTCGATACATTTCAGAATTAGTCATGCCAACCTACCAACATCAGTACTTCAAGCAAATCAAATGAAGCACGTAGTAGTTCGCTTCTATCTCTCTCAAGACATAATCAAAATGAAGTTTGAGGCTTCATGATAATTTCATCAACGGTTTAATCTCACATATTAAGGGTTTAGTCTCGCACATTAATGGTTATAAATCTCTCTCGCAGTGGATTCAGATTTGTCTCAAACGAGACATTTTCTAGAATACTAGAAGAGAAGATAAATTAAAGATTAAATGAGATAAAAGACAAGTTTGCAACGACTACTTTATTCCTTACCTATAAAAGGAGCTTGAATGCTGCAGTTCAAACTTGGTGATCACACCGAGAATTTCCTAAGTGTTAAAACTTTGTCAATCTATACTCAGCATCAAAAAATTCTCAAATCACAAAAAGTAAGAAAAATCATTCTTTCCTTTTGTCCTTTGTTATAGAGACAGATCACTAAATTTGTAATCAACCTAATTTGTAAGAAGAACCAACGATCTATAAGTTGATTTCTTCAAAATCTCTTTTTAAAATAGCTATGAGTGATAATGAGATCGAAAAGGACACTTAAGTCTTGCTAGAGAGTTATAACTTGAAAGTTATTTGTAACTACCATAAGGCTTCTTTACCTAGTTAAAGGAGTTGAATAGTGGACTAAAACTCAGGGAAGGTACATGGGGACTGGAGGTAGGAAGAATCCAAACTAGTAAAAAATGATATTGTTTGTATCTCTCTTTAACTCTATATTTTTATTTTGAACAATCATTTCACTTAGCACTCTATTTTATTTATGTTATTTTCTAAATGTTGGTTAGTCAGTCTTGTTGAGTATCTTTTACTCAGCTCATGAGCTATGATAAAAGCAAGACTTAGATTGCTTTATTTTTTTATTTATATCTTGCTACACTTGCCATTCACTCATATAGTCAAATCTAGCTAGCTTAGTAAGTCATTTAAAAAGTTCTTAAATATCTTATCCACAAGTAAATTTAGTCATTCACCCCCTCTAACTAAGTTTGTTGTAGTCAATAGGACCAATAATACCAAATAACCATATATCTGCTTTTAAATTATATCATGTACATGTGAATGAATTACCTATGGTGCCATCTAATTTGGTGTTCAAGTAGCATCCATGAGCATCAACATCGATGAACTAGAAGAAAAGTTTCAAGCCTCCACCTTCTCACCGGTTAGTGTTTGGTTTGTAAATTGAGGCAAATACATCAAGATCCGCAAGTTTGACCTTACTCGCCAAGTTCATCAAAATGTTGGTCACTGTGTGAACACCCTTTTAGGGTTTATCTAAGTAAAAATGTAATTCTCTTGGAGACCTTTCTAGAAAGCAAGGGAGATTATCAATTGTAATGAACCGATAAACATGAAATACATAACAACCCAAATAAGGCAGTCATCGTTTTTGAAGAACAATGACCTCTGAGGATGTTTGGATGAGAAATAAGAGTCATCCTCTTCATTTCCCATCAAATGTTATCAAAATCATCTCAAGGAAAGTTTGGAGCAATGTTATTTATACCGTACCTACAGACCAGTTCAACAGGTAAAACCAGGTATTGGCTAGGCATATAATCGGTTTGAAGTACTTCACCGATTTTGAAGAACAGCGCAGCCTACCAGTTCGTACCATTAAAATATCGGTATACCACTAAACTGGCTAAAATCGGGTATTTAAAAATACTATTTTAGACTTTAATTTAAAAGCTCTTTGTTTGCGTTCTTTCCTTTTATCGTTTCATCTCCTTTCAAAATTAAAACAAAAAGTAAAATTCTTGGTTTCCTAATCTGCATCTCTTCACGTAATTCCAGTATTCAACTAGCTACGTCTATCATCGGTAAGTTTATTTTCTTTTCTTCTCTTTTTCCTTCTCTTTAACTAAGTTTGTTTTAATGAAATTGGGTTTTAGGGTTTAGGGTTAGATTTAGTCCTTGTTTCTTCTATAATCAAAGCTCAACTTGTGTTAAATTAAACACTACGGCATAAATGGTCTGTTACGACAACGATAGAATGTTGTCTAAAGTGCCAAAAGTGTTGCGAAAGCACTTGTCGCAATATTTTCTAGTAAAAAAATCGTTGGTGATACGAAAAGTCGTTTTCACAACACTTTTTTATTTTTTGCAACACTAAGAAATGTGTTGCGACAAGTGACTTTTCGCAACACTTTTTAGTGCTTGCAATGACTTTTGTTGTGTTGCAAAAAACACGGTCAACGTTAACATTAACGTATGTTAGTTTTTTTTTAACACTTTTGTTATTTATTCGCAACACTTTTCCTATAAAACTTTTAGCATATTTGCAACACCATGTCAAGTTTTCGCAACACTTTTTGAAAAACACTCATCGCATTTGAAACACTTTTTGTGGTTATTGCAACACACATGTAAAACACTTAATTGATGCCATAATTCAAAAAAATCGAAATTTATTTTTTTTACATAATTCATAATGCCATAATGTTTAATTGTTTACAAATTCAAATGAGAACTAAAAAATACATAATACTATACAAACTAAAAATAACGCTACTAAAAGTATATAGTGTTTCTAATTTATAGAATAGGTGCTGACTTCATTATCTGAGCTGGTGTTCATAGAATTGTAACCGAACAAGTTAAGGGTATTCACGCACGATCATAAACCATTGCATCAGATCCATGAGCTTGCACCTATCAGAAATGTATGAGGAGAATTTGAATCAATAACTTATTATTTTACCTTAAGCAAACATTGTCAAATAAACTAAAACTACATGAATTAGGAAAAACTGTATAAAACTCAAAGCATGGTACACTGTTTTGCTATTTTTACTATTTTTTTAACAGCAGATTAAATGAGACAGCTTCCGAATGTTAGCGAAGAAATGAGCCATATGGAATTGAAAAAAAATAACACAAAAGATGGCATTAAACAAAACACCAATTGAAAATAGGTAACAAGCAACAAACTTCTAACAGTTAGTAACACCTAGTTGACCCTTTATTTCCTAGACCATCATTTCAAATAGAAAAATACACTAACATCAACATAATATATGGATAATAGTCTATTTGATTTACAATGCTAAGACATAGAAGAAGTTTTAAATTGACAACTGACACATAAACAAGCTCCGAACCCCAACATTCTCACGTAAAACTGGAATTTACATTATGTCTCTTTAGGATTCCTCCTCACCAAGTCTCCCTATATAAACTAGAGATAGATTCACTAGCAAGACTCAACTAGAAATCGGTTCAGAACCATGACCTGGGATCAAACAGACCGAGTCATGATTTCAGCTGAAAGTCACCAGCTCCATAAATTTCTAATCCTAAGAAGATACCAATTTAATATATCTCCACAATATTTCTCACTAAAACAATTTTGCTTTTTTTAATATGCCTTAAACCAAAAGCTAATTTCAAGTCTGATATCAACTTTCTAAACTAATCAAATAAATTCTTAAAAAATATTTTTATATATATACGGAAGAAAATCTTAAAAAGGCACATTTCTGGAAGAGTGAGATAGGCAATGAGAGGGAGGGAAGTGAAAGGATAAACAACGGTGTTAATGTAAGAGAACTTGAAGCAATTTCAGACGGCCCCACCATAGCCATACCACAGGGGGCATTGTCTGCTTAGGAAATTTCAAGAGACCTAAGAACCCATCTCAGAACTTGGTGCAATCTATTGGAAAGATTTGGTAATCCAACTTTACAATAATAATTTATAAGTGTGTTACAGAGAACCAGGTTGGCTCCACAAACTGACTTAGGCAAAATATTAAATTTTCTATGATAGCTCAAAGAAGAAAGCAAAGTACTGAAAGTATACGCATCTGTTACAAGTTTCCATTTTGGCAAATCATGAATTATACGCATGTGGTACATGCTTCCATCTGGTATAATGCTTAAGAAAAAGACAATGCCTGAAATACAAGTAATCAAATTGCCCAAGTAATTTTGAACTAAGCTAAAAAATAACTAGAAGGCAAACAATGAAGAATCAATATATAGTCCAATTTCATTTTTCTCAGCGCATGGTTGATATTTCAATTGTTTTATTAGTTTCCTATTAATTTACTCTTCAGTGAAATAAAAAAACAAATTTGAGTTTTATAGCTTATATAGACAATTTCCTTTCTCATCAAGATGTTAAAAGATCTTCCATGAAAATCTAGAAACTTGAACAACAAATAGTATAGTGTAATTACCTTAAGAGTCACATTACCTGGAAAACAATTTGAAATAAATAGCCCCATGCATCGGCAGTTTGGTGCCTGCATGGTTTTAAATTCAGAACTTAATATTTAGACGACTCAACTGAATCTGCAGTTTCTTTAAGGGAGGGCGTTATATATTTACCTCACTGTGCATCTAAATCCTCATTATCAGACAGAGCCCCATTGAGTCCATTCCGATGTTTGAGGCATCCATATATGGAGAATGAAGATCCAAGCTATAGATTTGAATTGAGAAAATTCAGTATAGAGACAAGGAATATATCTGAAGAATTCAAACAATTTCAATCAGCTGATCACTAAGTCTAGGGTATAACTTAAAGCCACCAGCAGTACCTGCACTGATGATCAAGTCTGGCTATAATGCCTGGATTGCAGCATATGTCAAAAGAGATGCAGGTATTGTGCCTACACTATCAACTCCTGGCAAAATGAGATAATTCCACACACACATACTCACGCACAAGTAATTGATATAACTGTATTTGTTACATTTAAAAAAGGGCCCTTCATAACAATAGGTCGATGCGAAGAGTGAAGACTAATCAAATTACCATATAAAATTGAATTCAAGACCAAACAGAAAAGAGAAACTAATAAAATGTGGATTTCATAGTAAAGGCATTAGAGAAATTTATTTGTTTAGTGATAAAGCACAAGCAAGCCTCCTTTGATGGGAAAAAATTATCGGACATGAATTTGAATGCAAAAGGCAGAGAATATAAAACCAAAAGCAGAAAACTATTACACATGGATTGTGATATCCTCACATGATTAACACAAGCTGGAATAATGAGATGAAACAGAAAATAGTTGAAAAACTTATGATTACATGTGTTTGAATTGGTCTTACAGGAACAAGAGAGAAACTTAACATCAAGTGACCTCACAAATTCAGTAGCTGTATTATCTCAAGCCTAACAGAAGGCACATCAATGGACAAATTTTAGTAGATCATTTAGGTGCTAAATAATTTACTATAATACTTGTATTCTTAGTAATATCTCTAGTTTTCAAAAAGTGACCTAATCATCTAATGGTAACAATCACCACAGAAAAACTATGGTAAATCAATTCTGCTATTAATAATAATAATTTTGTAAATTTAGTGAACTGTGATATAAATATATTTTTGACATCACAAGACTATAAGTCTATTATTCAAATTGAAGCACAATGGTCGTAACCAACATCTTCAATATAATGGAATAATTCAATATAGAATCAAGTGACTATTCACAATAAAGAGTGGGGATTTATAACTAAGGAAAGGATTACAAATATCACTTCTAAGGAAAAATGAGTCAAACATCATCTCAAAGAAATGCTTTTATTGTAAAAAAATAATAAAAAGAATTCTGCAATGCCTTTTGTTAGATTATATATTTATATTAAGTATTTATCTTTACATATTTTGTATTTATGTTTATAGGGTTATCTTTGTATTTGAAATTGTGTACAAAACTTTCCTATATATATGCAACTATCTCCACCTATTGCAGTAAAGAATTCCCCAAAATATATCGGTTATCTTGGTATCAAAGTTGATTTTGGCTAGTCGTCTTTCCTTTCGATCCACCAGTCTCGTGAATCATGGTCTGTGACGAAACAACAAGCATTAAAGAGGATTTTCTTTTTCTTACATCCATCTTGAAGCTAAATGCTACAAACATGAAAAGAGTGTAATGACAAACTCCATATTTTACACTTACGTACCATTTTCTTGTCATATATTAATGCCCTTAAGTATTCACTTCATTAATCTTTTCCTTAAAAGCAATATAGTAAGCCAAATTGTACATATACATGAGCAAGAAACCTTATAACAATATAATTCATTACTTCACCCGCTCCATATTTAACACATACCACTAATTTCACTATTATATCTATATGTGCACAAATATTACTGTAATTAATAATTCATTTACCATCCAAAATTGGAAAATTCCTTCTCACAGGAATTCAATAACCATATGTTTAAAGAAGTTAGCAAGATGAAAACTTTAGAACAAACATCTTTGGCATATATGATGAATATTTGTATGCAATTTAACATTACTTCTTTGCAGCCGTTGATTTGCTCGGGTCTTCCTGGTTAAGAGCTACCGAAGAACTTTCAGTTGATTTATTTCAACCTTCTAGGACTAGAGAAATAGAAGCACTTCCAGTTGATACAGAATCGAATGTAAATATGTTTCAAAGTTCAAACATAATAATTCCAAAATAAAATCTTTAAACATAATTAAGGACTAAATTTTGATATCCGTGAATAATTAGCAATTAAAACAATGACATAAACTATCTTAACCTATAAATTATAGTGTTTTGCAAAACTTTAAATTTGTTTCTTAGTTCCTTCTTCAAAAGCTATGATTATGGTTTCCGTTTCTGTTTTCATCAAGCATAGTAAGAAAACAGACTATAATAAAAACTCATATTTTATTTCAACCTTGAAAAATAGAAAATAGAAAATCCATTAATAATCTTAGAGGTGATACTAAAATTTCTCTATAAAACAAGAAATTAGGCAAAAATGATACACCAATATTTTGTTACAATGTGCCTTCACAGCCATAATATAAAAAAATCATACGTAAATTAACTTACACAGCACCATAAGAGAATAAAAAGAGAATAGCTTACAAAGTAATGAACAAAATATCTTCTTTCATCTTTTCGGATTGCAAATTTTTGAACTTGGTGATGAAACATTTAGAAGAGGAATTTAATACAAAAATCAAAGTGATTCGTTAAGCATAATCAAATAGGAAGTTTGACATAAAATTAAATAGGGAAATAATACATGTGCACAGAGAAGATTTCCAGAAGTTTGATGATATAGCATGATAATTTATATGAAACCAAAGAATCTATTCAATTACTAATAATTGGCATCAAATTTTAAAGAACCTTAAAGTTGTTTATGTAATTTTCCATGACATGATGTCAAAGTACCACTTTGCACATCCTCCGTGATTCCTCTTGATCCGTGGGGAGCCTATAAAACGGTAAAAGCGTTAGATGGCTATGCAGGGTCTACCGGCATAGCCACTCCGATGCTTAAGTTAGAATCTATAAGCAAGGAGAATCTCTAGAGAATTATAACCGTGAGATTTATTTGTGTATTACCTATGTGGCCAAGTCCTTCTTTTATAGTGGTAACCATGATCAGCGCAGAAATGGCTGTGATGATCCACTAGCCATTGGTAACTGTAATCCCTATAATAACTCCACCATTATAGCTGTTTGACTTGGTCTCAAACATCCATTTATAACTGCCCATATGACAGCCTTAAATCAGTCAAAATAGGCTCTCTAAGTGGGCCTTTCGTAATTTAACTCTAATGGGCCTCCAACGGGTTATTCCATATACATTACTATCATATGTCCCTCCCCCCGAAGGAGACCATAGCCACTACCTTTTAAGGTGTGCGGGCTCATGGTGTGCTGATAGGTGGTGATACGTAGTCGCAAGATCGACCGAGAAAATTTGTATACCGCACATGCTTGAAATGTGTGGGCTTGACTTAATACGACATTTGTTATGTGCGGTACGTGTTTCATACTCGCAATGCTTGACTTCAGGCTTAGGTAGCATGTTAACGCTTGGTTTGTCTTTCATTAATGCTGATTGGCGCTTCCATTTCCTCATAAATTTCAATCTTTTCATTTAATTTGAACTTTAAATTCTCTCTACTTTATTTCCTTATAAAAGCCTTTCAGCTCCTCTATTTCAAGTTTTACAAACTCTCACAATTCTCTCAAGCAAAGGCGATTTTCAGCAATCAGTGAAAGCATTAATTTCCGGTGAGTCTTCTTTCTCCGTTCCTTGCACTATGTCTACTATTTCTGTTTCTAGTTCTTCCTCCTCGTATGGCCATCACTCCCCAACCGTATCTCCTTCTATTGAGGAAATCCAACCCATCATTGTTGTTACCATAGCTACTTTCCATTATCAACTTACACTAGACGCCGCCCAAACACAACATCAATCCACTAATGCGGACGAGCCTCTGGACCTAACCTTAGCTTTTACCGCCACCTCTTCATTTTCTCTTCCTCATGACCTAAAAAGTCCTCAAGTTTGCATCGACCTTCCCCCTGCACCTATGTGCATGGAAGTTTACAAACTAGAGGCCTTGGTCGATAGACCCAAAAAACTAGAAATTCCAAATGATGCTGATGTATTGCTCCACTCAACTATTACCACGAATGAAGTTGTATGTTATATGAAGCAATTGACGGACCATCCTGGAGTTCTTGGGTTAAAGCCTGGATCGACCGATACCATCGATAACCCTCCTAAGTTGACCTTTGGCTTACACACACTTTTGATCCATTAGGGGTTTAAGATCTCTCTTGGCCGAGTAGTTGCCTCCATTTTTAGGGATATTAAAATCTCTCCCAGCAATGTATCTCCGAATTCGATGTTAGAGCTGCTTCTTGATAGCAAGGTTTTGACTCTACTGACTCTGAGGGCTTATATTCTATAATGAAGCCAAAAACCTTGTTCCCCACTCCTCTACCTATAAGTTAAAAGTTCAAAATACGAACAGGTGTTATTAGTATCACTTATCAAAATAGAAAAATGGTGACCACTACAGGTATACAGTTTTGATGTAGTTTTAAAAGATATCGAACCCATAAGGAAGGAATTCGGTTCTAAAGACCAACTAGAGTTACGGAATAAGATAATTTATATTGGAGGGTTGGAATGATGGATGAATGGATAGATGTATGAAAGATTAGAGAATATGTAAACTATATAGATATTCCCTAAGAACAAGTTTAGTAAAGAAAAACATGCAAAGTCATCAAGAATATTTCAAACACTAGATAGCTTTAACAAATACGGTTATAGAAGCCCAAACATTCAATAATTCACCATAGAGCAACACATGAAATGAATTTTCTAAATCTAGGGTAAATGAATTATGACACTTATAAGAACCTGGATAACATTAATAATATGCTTAGTACGGGTCCCTCTCACATATCTAGTGATTATACACAATCTTGTTAACCCTAAAATCACTCTTAAAGTTAACTTGAAATCATATAACTTGATTAATATATATGACGCAAAATGAAATACTCGTTATGACACATAGACATATCATAAATTTTGAAATAGAAAGTATAAGCAGGAAACAAAGTAAAGTTGTAAGGTATGCAAGTGAAAGCTAAAGTTGATTAAACTGTATCCACTCTTTAATGGGAGTCATCAATTCTAGCAATTCCTGCGTCTACCTTGAATCCAATCTCGACTCGTACAGAACCTCCGCTATGATGCTATTCTTTGTGAATATTGAATAAAGGAACGTTGAAGAACAAAAAATTTTATCGATAAGTGCTTTGCAATTACACTCATACAACAATCGCTTGAATTTGTGGAGAAATCTAGTGATTGAAATAAGTATTGAATCACTTATACATTTTTCTCTCTATAACTTTGAATGTAACAGAATCTATATAATTTCTACTCTCTATCTATGCACTATTTTTCACACAACACCACCCACTCAATGCCATGCATGAAATTGGTTGAGTCTTGAACCCTATATATAGAGTGCGAAGGGTTACGTCTATCCAAACGAAGAGTCGTGTCCATTGGCGAAGGGTTGCATCACTTCATTGTGATTGGATGCAAAGTCTTATCCTTATCCATGATGGAAAGGCACCTTTTCATGATTGGTTGACTTCCAAAAGGTGTCTTTTCGTTTGGTACTTGATGGTTGTTTTTGGCGGTTGATCATTTTTATCCAGCGGTTAGTAGTTGAAAAGAGATAACCAATAACCGTCACAAGTCGCGACCGCGAATCACATGTCGTGATTGTGAACGTTGGTTGGTAGATTTCTGTTTATGAAGAGTGACAAGTCACGACCGCGAATAGGTGTCACGATCGTGAAATGTTATTTCTTCATGATTCTTCTTTGCAACTTTGCCGATCTATGACAACTTCGATCGTAAGCCAAATTCTTGTGTTCCACACATCTTTTTGCACCTTTTTCACTCTTTTTACATAGAATTCCACTTTTGATCATTTCACTCCCAAGATTCTCCTAGTTTCTGCACTTGCATAAAAAACAACTACATACCACGTGAAATCTTTTATATGAAGTACAAAATGACTCTAAACCATATCGTATTATATATAGAAATATCATGATAATAAGTGTAACTATACACTTATCACACCCCCACACTTAACTTTTGCCTTGTTGTGAGCATGGTCCGCCCCGACCTGATGATGATAAATTACCTAATTTTTTTGTGTCATATAATTTATTTCCGAATCCTGATTTTGAGATATGAAAGACAACTGAATGACCTCAAAACTACCAATTAGCTAGCCCCTTGTAGCTCTCAAATTTTTTTTTATTTGTTTTTCGTTATGTTATATAATGTATTAATATTATATGAAATGTGACATAATATTGTTATGTGTAATTATTATTATACATAAAATGATATGAGATTTTTATATAATATAATATATATGTAATATAACATATGTATTATGATTTTAAATTAATTAAAAAATAATAAAAAAAAGGGGTGACATAATGGGATTAAAAATGGTCAAATTTGGTTTGAAGATTGTGGCCCTTTTTTCCGTTTTGTTTTTATATTTTAATAAAAAAAGAGGAAAGTCAATTAAAGAAATGGGAAGTGATGGACGGTTTTTTTTTATGGGTTGGTTTTGGAAATATAAACCGGAGTTTTGAGCAGTACGGGAGGGGAGGTTTTTACAGAAGGTTTTTTTTGGCACAACAAAGCTTTGGAAATATTTGGGTTTTTATGTGGTTGCAAACTTGATTTTTATGCTTTCATCTTTAAATACAAATCGTTCCTTTACAAATTAGTCTTAGTTCGGTTGTTAATCAATCTCAAAGTCAAATTCAACCGTAATCCTGGACACTACGGAAAAAGGTAATCCTGAGGGTAATATTACTTTTTCCTCTTTTTTTTCTCTATAATCATTGTAACTGTTTCATTTCATTTTATCATTTTACATTACTTTGTATTTATGACCATTTTGATGTTTTATTTGAGTTTTGCAAGGTGATTAATTATTTTCTCATGAAGATAAGATTTGAGATTTGACTTAATCTCGAAATCAATGCTGGATGCAAATATCTTTATCTTAAGCTATATATTTCTTAGATCTTTGTGATTAGGCAGTTGTAAATTCTTTACTTTTCCGCTTTTATTTTCATGCTTTATATGTCTGCTTTATTTTCTTGCTTTGTTTTTTGTGTTAGCATGTAAAATTAATTTAGGCTTAAAATTGGAATAGGCGTAAAATGGTTTAAATAACATAATATTTGTGAAATTAATGATTTTGAACTAGGTAGATTAATATGTGCTTTGTCCGGACTTAGAATCTCTGTTTAAGGGGTATAGGAATCCTAGTCGGATTGGCTATACCGAATTTCTCGGTAGAGCTAAACTGGGTGGTGACTCCTATTTTTCTTAAACTGTGTTTTCTAATTCCGTTTTATTTTTAACTAAAGGTATATTTTATTTTATTTTATGTCCACTAAAAGTTTTTCCCGGCCCGCTTCACTGCTCGTTAAAACGTCGTCCGCTCACAGTGGCGACTCCGCTAGGGACTTTAGTTGATTTTTTAGTAACTCTCTTTCAAAAAAATTAGCTTATAGACAAAGCATTGAAAGCTACTTAGTTCAAAATTTTAATTTCAAACATATTATGTCAATAAGAGTTTTGCAAACATACGAATTTTTTTTACACTCGCATTCACGTGCATTTTTCAAGCCCTTCTCAAGCCATGAT
>CATIWQ010604259.1:0-17154 GCA_949673415.1 Euphorbia schlechtendalii | reverse complement strand
TCGCTGAGTGACTTTCCTTGGTCAGCTTAAGCTCCCCCATACTGAGTGAGTCTTTTCTTCAAGCAGCTCTGCTCCCCCATACTTAGAGGATTTCTTCTTTGATTTGGGATTTCATCTTACTTTGGCTTATCTTCAGTTTCTTGTATATTTCTGCATAGATATGCTAGATATACAGTATAAAATATACTTAGCTATAGAAGTTAAGAAGATCTTAACTTGAGGTGAAAGACTTGTATTTTATTAATGTAAGGAACTTAGTCAGTACATAATATATATCCTGAACTAAGAGTACATTAAGTCCTATTACAAGTTTTCATTCAACTACTTAGACCTAGCCTAACGCTTATGGGCTGAGGAAGAAGAAGATCCATGCTGCTTCTGCTTGTCCCGATTTGCTCTTAATCTTTGCTGTGGATCCCTATGCATTGGAAGAGATCCCTTACGCTGATTTGTCATTCTAATAGCATCTTCTGCTACTTTCTCTCCCATTGCTATCTAGCCTTGAATAATTTGATAAAGGCAGACATTAAAGGCGTCGAGAGCAGCTTGGAAGCTTTCTTGCTGGCCTATGATTGCAGGGGAAATCTCTTGCTCAAGTTGCTCCTTGCCCTTAGCCGAAAGAAAGTCTTGGTCATTCAGCTCACTTAACAGTATATGATGGCACCTTGAGAGATGGGCAATTTGATTAAAACCTTGACTTGCGAACTGTTGAAAGCACTGTAGTAAGTCCCGGAAGTCCATTACTGTTAGTGCAATCTTCAGCCTTGATTCAATATCACAGATTTTTGGGCAGATGGCGGCCTCATTTTTGGAAGTGAATTCTATGTCCTTGCCATCCATCTCTCCCAGTCTCAATAGGGCATCAATCTTCTGCGGCATGTCATGCACATTGGATTTTATCTCATCAAGCTTGGCATGAACTGGCAATTGAGTCTTTGGGCAGATAGGCTTGCTTGAGGCATACTAAGCGTAGGCATGTGATAAGTGTATAGTTACACTTATTATTATAATAATTTTACACATTAAACACCATAGTTTAAGTCATTTTTATACTTCATATAAAAGATTTCACGTGGTATGTAGTTGTTTTTTATGCAAATGCATGTGCTAGGTAAATCTTGGAAGTAAAATGATTAAAGTTAGAAATCTATGAAAAATGAGTGAAAAAGGTGCAAAGAGACGCGTGGAACTTAAGGATTTAGCTTAGGATAGAAGTTGTCGAAGATAGCTAAAGTAACAAGAAGGATTCTAAAGAAAAACACAATTCAAGGTCGTGACAACCATTCGGGGTCACGACTTTGATTCTTCAGAACAAAAAGTTGCCAACCAAGTATTCACGGTCACGTTCGCGGTCATGACTTCGACGGTTTTTGGTCAACTCTTATCTTCTTTCAACCGCTGGATAAAATCGATCAATCACCATCAACTATCAAATGAATGGACACCTATTAGAAGTTAACCAATCATGAATAGGTGCCTATCCATTCTGGATAAGGTCAAAGCCTTTCATCCAATCACAAAGAAGTGATGCAATCTTTCACCAATGGATACGACTCTTCGTTTGGATGGATGCAACCCTTCGTACTGTATAAATAGGGATCCAAACTTCACCATTTTCATGACAATTAGTGTGTGTGAGGAAAGTGTAGAATTATTTGGTGTGTATATAGTTCTAGAGAGAAAATTGTATAGTTTTCGCATTATTCTAAGTTAGCGAGAAAATGTATAAGTGATTCGAACATTATTTCGATCACTAGATTTCTTTACATATTTGAGCGATTGTTGTATAAGTGTAATTGAAAATCACTTATCAATAAAATTTTTCATTCTTCAACATTCATTTATCTGATATTCACAAAGAATAGCATTCTAGTGGAGGTTTTGTACGAGTCGAGACCGAATTTAAAGCAGACGAAGGAATTGTGGGAATTGACAACTCCCATTAAAGAGTGGATATGGTTTGATCAACTTTAACTTTCACTTTCTTACCTCACAACTTTGCTTTGCTTTCTACTTATACTTTCAATTTCGAAGTTTATGATATGTCAGCGTTATAATGTGTATTTCATGTTGAGTCTTTTGTATTAATCAAGTTATATGCTTTTGAGTTAACTTTAAGAGTAGTTTCAGTGTTAACGAGATTATGTATAGTCACTTGATATGTGATTATAATGCTGTTTAGTGAGCTAACATTTTTGGAATGGTTACTTGCTAAATGTGGCTATGTGAGAGCGACCAGTACTAAGCACAGTAATATTGTTATCCAGGTTTATATAATTGTCTTAACTCGTTTGCATTAGATTTAGAAAAGTCATTTCATGTGTTGCTCTGCAATGAAATATTGAATATCTGAGTGTCTAGAACTGAATTTTTTAAGGTAGTCTAGTGTACGTAATATCTTTGATAATTTTGCTTGTTTTCTTTGCTATACTTGTTCGTCGTGTTAATCGATACTGATTTCTTCTACTCTAATCTATCTATTCAATTATCCATTTAACTACCAATCCAACAAACAAAAATAAAATCAAACTATTTTATTTTTCCTTGTTCCATTTCTCTTGTTGATCTTTAGAGCTAGTTCCTTCCCTATGGGTTCGATATCTTTTAAAACTACATCACAACTGTATACTTATAGTTATCATCATTTTTCTATTCGATAAGTGGTATTGACAGCACCTGTACTTTAAAGTCAAAACTTCACAAACAAGTTATTAAACTTATCAGTAAAAAAGTGGTGAACAATGACCATTTTGGAATCAAATTCACCCCTTCTCCTCTTGGTCAGAGTGCTTATTAGCCTCCTATGCTCCTCATTTTCTTCTGAGCTATTCTGCTCCAAAGGTCTTGGTGCATATTTGTATCTGTTCATTGAAAAGACAAGTCCTCCAGTCTTTCCTTCAGTGACATTAGAGGCAGGTTTAGGGATCACTACTTCTTCAGCAGCAAGTGTCTTCCTTCTCCCCACTCTACTTCTTTTGGCCTTTGGGACTTCCTCCTATTTCAGCACAGTCTCCCTCTTCCTTTTGGGGGAGTCTTCCTCAACCCCTTTAATAGATTTGCCTTTCTTAGCCATGCTGAACTCCTTCTCCCTCTGCTTCTTGGTTATATCCTTCTTCAGCACCTCCTCCCTATCCCATTTCATTCCATAATCCACCTTCTTATCAAAGGTCTCCTTCACTACCTAGAAAATCTTCCTCATCTGAGTAGTTAATCTCATAGGATGCAACGATCTTGCTGATGAGAACACCAAGTGTGAACTTGTGGTGAAGCATATGTTGCATAATGATCACAGGCTAGTTGACCTTCTTCATCTCCACTAGATGGACCAAAGTGTAGTGCTCATAGTTTGATACTGCATTTGTGGAATTCATCTTTTGAAGTAGAAGATGAGCCATTATAAATTGCCAGTATTTAAGCTCCTGCTGCACATGGGTGCTTATCTTCTCTCCAAACCACCCTTCTGGCATATATGCCTTCCTGTCATAGCTAGTTGACTCCTCATATCATCTTCTCAAAACTAACCCTTCATCTTTCAAATTCAATAGCTTTTCTAGAAAAGTTGGAGTAGTGGTGATTTCCTTCCCCTTGACCATAGTCTTGAGCTCTTCATCACTCATAGTACATATTCTCAAGTTCTTATAGAATTTAAGAAGTATTGTGGGGAAGGTAAGCTCCTTCAGTCTGATCCAAGCCTCTAGTTGGTGGAACTCAATTGTTTCTTTCAATGGGTATGCATGAAGAAAGGCATTGCCTCCCAAGAATTTTTTAGGGATAATGGTTGTGGGATTTGACATGTATAGAACAAGAACAAAGGTTTTTTGGGGGATTTGGATTATGACTTGTTCTTTAGGTTTGTTTTTGGAGGATCTTGGTCTCTTTGGTGCCATTAGATTTGAGTAAGAGAGATTAAGGATGATTAGAGTTTGAAAGAGTTGGATTTGGAAGAGAAAAATTTTCAAAAAACATAGAGAGAATTTGGGTAATTTTTTGGTAAAGTGATTTGATGATGAATAGTAATCACTTATTTATAAGAGAAATCTAAGGGATAGAATAGTAATAAGGCAGGAATAAACCTTAACGGTTTAAGCATTTATGGTCTAATTTATGAGAAACCTTTTAAAACGTAATTGATAGTAGATTGTGAATAGTTTTACCTTAAAGATCTAGCTTGGGATTCGGGTTTTTGAATTTTGAAATTTGTCCTTTGAGTTAATGCTCTCCACTATACTTCAAAGGTTACTTTACTCCATCTGAGGCATACTTTTCTTCTGAGGATTGAGCCATCTTCTGAGTGATGTTCATACTAGATTACTCATACCAATCTCTCTTCTGAGAAAAGTGAATTGATCTTTGCTGAGAGGTTTTGTGAAGATATCCGCCCGCTTCTGTGGTAGATAGTGCTACTGAGGTCTGTTTCTTATTGTACCAAGAAACAATGAAGTTTCTGATAAGTGTATAATTACACTTATTATCATGACATTTTCAATCATTAAACATATGGTTTTGTTTCATTTTATACTTCATACAAAAGATTTCACGTGGTATGTAGTTGTATTTTATGCAAATGCTGAAACTAAATAAATTTAGGAAGTAAAATGAACAAAAGTGGAATTCTATGGAAAAAGATGCAAAAAGATACGAGGAACTTAAGGAATTGGTAAAGGATAAGATCGGTAGAAATCGTAAAGAGGAATCATGTGTAAAAGGCATGTTATGATCGTGACACATATATCGCGGTCATGACATGTTAACATTCACAATAAAAAGTTGCCAACCAAGTATTCATAGTCACGACATACATTTGCGGTCATGATCTTGATGATTTTTTGGTCAACTCTTCTCTTCTTTCAATCACCGGATGAGAAAGGTCAACCGCCATCAACTACTAATCGAAAAGACACCTTTTGAAAGTCAACTAATCATGAAAAGGTGCCTTTCCATTGTGGATGAGGATGAATCTTTGCATCCAATCAAAATGAAGTGATGCAACTCTTCGCCATTGGACACGACTCTTCTTTTAGATAGACTCAACCCTTCACACTCTATAAATAGGCTCCTAACTCAACCAATTTCGTATCAATTGAGAGTGGATTGATATTTAGTGATACATGTTAGACATGTATGTATAGATAGAGAGTAGAAATTATATAGATTTCACTACGTTCAAAGTCTTAGCGAGAAAAATGTATAAGTGATTCGATTCCTATTTCGATCACTATATTTCTATACAAATTCAAGCGTTTGTTGAATGAGTGTAATTGTAAAGCACTTATCAATAAAAGTTTTCATTCTTCAACATTCTTTTATTCGAGATTTACAAAGAATAGCATCCTAGCGGAGAATATGTATGAGTCGAGACCAAATTCAAAGTAGACACATGAATTGCGATAATTGACGACTCCCATTAATAGTGGATACAGTTTGATTAACTTTAGGTTTCACTTGCATACCTTACAACTTTACTTTGTTTTCTGCTCATACTTTCTATTTCGAAGTTTATGAAATGTCTATGAGTCATAATGAGTAATTCATTTTGTGTCATTTATATTAATCAAGTTATATACTTCCGAGTTAACTTCAAGAGTGATTTCAGGGTTAACAAGATTATGTATAATGACTGGATCTGTGATTATAAAGCTATTTAGTGAGCCAACATTTTTGGAGTGGTAACTTGCTAAAGATGGCTATCTGAGAGCGACCCATACTAAGCATAGTAATATAGTTATCCAAGTTCTTATAAGTGTCATAATTCGTTTACCCTAGACTTAGAAAAGTCATCTCATTTGTTGCTCTGTGATGAATTATTGAATAATAGGGTGTCTAGAACCTTATCTATTGAAGTTATATAGTGTACAAAATATTCTTGGTGATTTTGCTTGTTTTTCTATGTTAAACTTGTTCATAGGAATAACTCTATATTTTACAGCTTCTCTAATCTATTCATACATCTATCCATTCATCTATCTATCATCCAAACCTCTCCAATATAAATTCCATATTTCGTTACCTCGTAACTCTAGTTGGTCTTTAGAACTAGTTCCTTCCCTGTGGGATCGATATCTTTTAAAACTACATCGAAACTGTATACTTGCAGTGGTCACCATTTTTCTATTTTGATAAGTGGTACTGACAACACCTATTCGTATTTTGATCTTTTATCTTATCGGTAGAAAGGTGGGGAACAAGGTTTTTGTCTTCATCTCCGAATATAGCCCTCAAAATAAATAGAGTTAAAACCTTACGATCAAGTTTTTGGCACCGTTACCGGGGAAGGCAAGTGTGTTTTAAAGGTCAGGAGACTACTTTATTATCGGTACAAAATCTAAAAATTGAAGATTTTGAAGAATTACAGAAGATCGAGACTGTGACATACATCTCGTGCTCATGAATATCGGGTTTCAAAACTTACTATTTCTGTGATTAAGGAAATCATGATAGTGATAAGCCTTAGCGATTGCGACACAAGCAAAATATAACCGTTACATTTCATGATTCGACATGTGACAGATGTCTGTAACTGCCATTAACGGCTAGTTTTGAGCAATGATAGCTATATTGACTATTGTGGCTAATTAGAGACCTCTTCGAACTCTATAAATAGGTCTAAGTTGAACCCTAGCCACCACAACATTAAAAAAGGTTACAAAAATTCTGAAATTTCTTCATCTTCACTCTTCAACAATCAACCTTTTTTCTTTCAACCTTTCCACTTCAAAACAATTGAGATGTCTTTGAAGAAATCTCTAAATAAGAGAGAAAGCCAAACATATCAAGAGGAGTATGGTTATCCTTTCACTTTAAGGATAAGAGAAGAGGGTAAGAGCTACAAAAAGCTTAGCAAATTGGATATCATGAGGATGATATTCCTTGATATGGTCTTCTTGAAAACATTGAATCTCCGTAGAGAGATGAAGGCTTATCTTTCTACTCTTAGACTCACAAAGTTTGTGGATATGCGATTTCCAAAAATCCGAGATTAGATAGTCGAATGTCCAGTGACATTCGACTATGAAGATGCAAAGAAAAGGGTGATAAAATCCCACAATCAAGGTAATCAATATACAATGATGAGGGATATGATGCATACTTGGTTCGGGCTTGAAGTTGAAAAACCACCAACAATGATGGATTCTTTTCAACCAAATATAGTTTGGGAAGATTTAACGGGTAAGAGAGTCTTCGACTCCAAAAATTCTCCCAATAAACTTATTAAGAATGATTGCATTCTTCTTATCAACAAATACCTTTCCACTTTGGTATTTTGTCGAGTAGAGAATACCAAAGTCCAAAAGAAAGATTTGTTTGTTCTTTCTTACGCTTTGATGAAATAAAAAGTGAAATTTGTGGATATCATATGGGACATGATGAAGAAGAATTCTACAAGTATGAGAAACAAGATTGGGGCGGCCAAAATTATCACCGTTGTCATCTTAGGTGCAAGAAGTGAACTCCCTTATGTCTAACAATCGGGTGAGTATTTTAGCTATATGGATGGGACTTAAAGAATACTAGACTTCTTGAAGAGAACGATGGTGTATATTCTTTCTACTCCTACTCCAACCGTACCAAGAAGCTACTCTCCACTCAAGAAGATTCTTCTGTTAGACCATCTGATCAAACCACTAGATGTCATCCTGGAAAGGCTCCGATGATCGAAGAAGAAGATGAAGAAGAAGAAGATGAAGCTCTGGAAGATTGGAAGGCAATCATGAAACAAAAATTGGACATATGCCAAGCAGAACTTGGAGTAATGAAAAAAGGACATGAAAATTCTAAAGAAGAGTAATAAATCGATGCTTTGAAAATTACTTTCTTTAGAAAACAAAATTGTTAATTCACTCCTAGTCCCCCGGATTCTCCTTCTCAATGAAACATGTTTTCTCTTTTCTTTATTTCTCTTTTTTTCAAATTTTTAGACTAATTCATATTTTTCATTTTTATGTTTTTCTTTAAGTTAAAGTCTTCCACAATGAGGACATTATGTTCTTTAGTGTGGGGGGATATTTGTAAAAAATCACAAAAATTCAAAAAAATTAAATAAAATGAAAAAATAGAAGAATTTGAAAATTTTTCTTGATTTTTGTGTTATTTATACATTATTCATACCTATACTATACTAACATATGTTCCAAGGTTATTTTGAGCATAAGGAATTTCAAGTTTGATGTTAATGCATATTTTAAACAAAGTATTTCGAGTAGGACCACACGTTGAGAGTGTAAGCGTTTTCGCACAACATTTCGCATTTGGCAAGGATGACTTGTGAGTAACATTCAAAAGCAACATTCCAAGTAAGTTTTGATATATATTTCAATGCAACATGAATTAGTATAAGTTATATAGTTTTAGTTTAATGCTACCGATAAGTTTAAGTGGAATAATTTCTAGTAGTGTTCTTACTATGAGTTTTATATGCTATTCTCGAATAAGTCCTATGAATATTGAGTGTGTTTAAAGTGTTGGGAAACTATAACTATAATACTTTGAAAGTGACCAATAAAGGATGGGGGTATTAAGAGAAAAATAAAAAGAAATAGAGGATAACCAGTGAGTTGTGCAAAAGTTGAGGAATGGTACGGAGCAGAGACTACAACCATTCATTGAGTGAAAAAAAGAAAAAGAAAGCATAGCATGAAAAATGGGTGCAAAGTACAAAGTACTTCAAAAAACATATGCTTAAAAGAAAAAAAAGAGAGAAAGTGGTAAGGAGCATAAAATGCAACAACTGAAAAAAGGGGAGAGTGGTATGGAGCATAAAATGAAACCACTAAGAGTGTTTTTAGCATCCTAGGTTACCTAAAAATTCCTTGAGATCAAACTTTCCAAAGTGTGCTCCTTTTGTCCTTATACTTTATACTATACTTGAGAGAAGGAAATATTCAAGTAAGTATATAACTCTTATATGAAGATGCAATTCGGTTAACCCTCCATTAAGAGCAACGGTATGCAACTAGACTATATAAATTGCACATTACTAATTTGTGGTAAATTTCAAACCTTTATTTGAATCTTATGCAATGTGGGAATGTGATGTTCACTACAATAGTCTTTCACCAAATGAGGTACGAACTTGAATATTAATTTATACACTTCTATTGTTTTTACCTTGAGGACAAGGAAAAAGTTAAGTGTGGGGGTGTGATAAGTGTATAATTACACTTATTATCATGAAATTTTCAATCAATAAACATACGGTTTTGTTTCATTTTATACTTCATATAAAAGATTTCACATGGTATGTATTTGTTTTTTATGCAAAATGCAGAAACTAGGTAAATATTGGAAAGTAAAATGAATAAAAGTGGAAATCTATGGAAAAAGAATGAAAAAGTGCAAAAAGATGCATGGAACTTAAGGAATTGGCAAAGGATAAGATCGGTAGAAATCGCAAAGAAGAATCATGTGTAAAAGGCATGTTGTGATCGTGACACATATATAGCGATCGCGACTTGTAAACATTCACAACAGAAAATTGCCAACTAAGTATTCACGATTGTGACGTACATTCATGGTCATGACCTTGATGGTTTTTTGGTTAACTCTTCTCTTCTTTCAACTGCCGGATAAGAACAATCAACCACCATCAACTACCAACTGAAAAGACACCTTTTGGAAGTTAACCAATCATGAAAAGGTGCCTTTCCATTGTGGATGAGGATGAATCTTTACATCCAATCAAAATGAAGTGATGCAACTCTTTGCCAATGGACACGACTCTTCATTTGGATAGACGCAACCCTTCACACTCTATAAATAGACTCCTGACTCAACCAATTTCGTAGCAATTGAGAGTGGATTGATATTTGGTGATACATGTTAGACGTGTATGCATAGATAGAGAGTAGAAATTATATAGATTTCACTACGTTCAAAGTTTTAGCGAGGAAAATGTAAAAGTGATTCGATTCCTATTTCGATCACTATATTTCTACACAAATTCGAGCATTTATTGAATGAGTGGAATTGCAAAGAACTTATCAATAAAATTTTTTATTCTTCAACATTCTTTTATTCGAGATTCACAAAGAATAGCATCCTAGCGAGGTTCTATATGAGTCGAGACCGAATTCAAAGTAGACGCAGGAATTGCGGGAATTGATGACTCCCACTAAAGAGTGGATATAGTTTGATCAACTTTAGCTTTCACTTGCATACCTTATAACTCTACTTTGTTTTTTGCTTATACTTTCTATTTCAAAGTTTATGATATATCTATGTGTCATAAAGAGTAATTCGTTTTGAGTCATTTATATTAATCAAGTTATATTCTTTCGAGTTATCATTAAGAGTGATTTTAGGGTTAACATGATTGTGTATAATCACTAGATCTATTATTATAACGCTGTTTAGTGAGCCAACATTTTTGAAGTGATAACGTGCTAAATATGGCTATGTGAGAGCGACCCGTACTAAGCTAATATAGTTATCCAGGTTCTTATAAGTGTTATAATTCGTTTACCCTAAACTTAGAAAAGTCATCTCATGTGTTGCTGTACAGTGAATTATTGAATATTATTGCGTCTAGAACCTTATTTGTTGAAGTTATCTAGGGTATGAAATATTCTTGATGATTTTGCATGTTTTTCTCTGTTAAACTTGTTCGTAGGAATATCTCTATATTTTACATCTTCTCTAATATGTTCATACATCTATCCATTCATCAGTCTATCATCCAAACCTCTCCAATATAAATTCCATATTTTTATTACCCCTTAACTCTAGTTGGTCTTTATAACTAGTTCCTTCGTAGTGGGATCGATATCTTTTAAAACTACATCGAAACTGTATACTTGCAATAGTCACCATATTTCTATTTTGATATACAAGGTTTTTAGCTTCATCTCTGAATATAGCCTTCAAAATAAATAAAGTCAAAACCTTGCGATCAGTTTCCGAGAAAATGGCATCCTGTAGTAGTACTCTTCCTTTGTAATTGATCTCTTCCATAGTCAGCATCATTGAATCTTTTTAATGAGAAATCCCCGTTGCTTGGATACTATAATCCAGCTTCTATGGTTCCAAGTAAATATCTCAGAATTCTCTTTGCTACACTCAGATGCGACTCTCTTCTATCACTTTAATATCTTGCACAGTAGCATACAGCATAATGGATGTCAGGTCTACTTGTTGTGAGATATAATAGAGATCTAATCATCCCTCTAAATAACTTTTGATCTATCTTCTTTCCTTCTAAGTCCTTGCTGAGGTTAGTGTTCGACGCTATAGGAGTTGACATCTCCTTTCCATCTTCCATTCCAAATTTCTTCTAAATCTTCTTCATATATTTAGATTGGTTGATGAATATCCCATTCGAGCTTTGTTTGATCTGAAGGCCGAGGAAGAAAGTTAATTCTTCCATCATAGACATCTCAAATTCATTCTTCATTTGAGAGCTAAATTCTTCGTACAGCTTTTCATCAATAACTCCAAAGATGATGTCATCAACATATATTTGAACAAGAAGTATGTCTTTGTTCCTCCTTCTGATGAATAATGTTATGTCTATCTTGCCTTTAATGTATCCTTTGGAGATAAGAAAGCTTGTTAATCTTTCATACTAGGCTCTGGGAGCTTGCTTCAATCCATACAAGGTTTTCTTTAATTTTAATACATGATTTAGATTCTTTGAATCTTCAAAACTAGGAGGCTGCTTGACATAGACCTTTTCAGTAATTACTCCATTTAGGAAAGCACTCTTTACATCCATTTGGTATAGTTCAAATCCCATATGGGATACGAAAGCATAGAGGATCCTTATTACTTCAAGTCTAGCTACTGGAGCAAATGTTTCGTCATAATCAATTCCCTCTTGTTGATTATATCCTTGAGCTACAAGTCTTACCTTTTTTGTTACTACATTTCCTTCTTCATCAAGCTTGATTCTGAACACCCACTTGGTACCAATGATGGACTTGTTATTTGGTGTTGGTACTAGGTCCCATACGTCATTTCTGGTGAATTGATCGAGTTCTTCTTGCATGGGCATGATCCAATTATCATCGTGTTCCACATCTTCAAACTTCTTTGGCTCCATGATTGAGACAAATGTAGGATGACTTGTCATTCTATTGAGTTGTCCTCTAGTAAGTACTGGGTTTTGAGGTGTGTAAAGGATTAGTCTTTCTGGATGATCCTTCTTGGTCCTTGTCTCCTTGGGTAGATTATGATGAACATGGTCTTCTTTTGCTTCTAAAGCTTGCTCTTCAACTCCTTGATCTGAGAATCTAATCTCAGATGGTTAATCCTTTGTTAAGGGTTATCCTTGTATTAGTTAAGAGAATCGTTTATGTGACACTGATTCTCCATCTTCCTCTGATCCATTTCTTCTTCTTACCTGGTTAGTCTCATCGAAATCTACATGTACTGACTCTTCTAACATTGTTATTCTCTTAACAAAGACTCTATATGCTTTGCTATGTGTTGAGTAGCCGAGAAATATCGCTTCATCAGATTTAGGATCAAATTTTCCTAGTTGTTCTTTATTTTTGAGTATGAAACATTTACATTTAAATGCTTTAAAGTACCCAATCTTTGGTTATCTTCCTTTCTAGATCTCATAGGGGTTTTATCAATTACTGATCTTATGTTCACCCTATTCAGTATATAGCATGTTGTGTTTACTACTTCTACCAAAAAATATTTGGGTAAGATGTTGTCACTGAGCATAGACCTAGCCATTTCAACTATGGTTCTGTTCTTTCTCTCAACAACTCCATTTTGTTAGGGAGTGTGAGGAGTGGAGAAGGTGTACTCAACGTCTCTGGTATCATAGAATCCAGCAAATAGTTTATTTTCGAATTCTCTGCCATGATCACTTTTGATTTTAGAAAGTAAAACATTCTATTCAACTTCTATTCTATAGCATAGTATGGAGAAACCTTCATAGGCCTCATCCTTGCTATTGAGCAAGACAACCCATGTATACCTAGAATAGTCATCCACTATTACCATGGTATATCTGTATCCGCCATGCTCATAGGTAGAACAGGGCCAAAGATCTATGTGAACAAGTTCTAGGACTCTTTTTGAGGAAAGCTCATATTTAGATTTGAAGCACTTTTTAAACTGTTTTACATATTGACACGCATTACGTAGATGATCCTTTTCAAAGTTTAAAGTTGGTAATCCCTCAACATGTTTCAATTTGACTAGTTTGGTCAGAAGATTCAAATTAGCATGTCCCAATCTTCTGTGCCATAGCCATGACTCTTCTTCTTTAAACATTAGACATATATCTCTTTTTAACTTGTCATTCAGGTTTAATATTCTTTAAACATTAGACATATATCACTTTTTGACTTATTATTCAGGTTTATTATGAAGACATTATTTACTCTAAAGAAGATTTTGGTTTGTGTGAGCGGGCGACACGGAGCCGTGGGCTGAGAGCGCGCGATTCATAGGCGAGGTCTACCGGAGTGTTTGAAAAAGAAAAGCACCGGGTTGAGGACTCGAAAGGTGTTGGTTGAGAAAGTGAAAACATTTTAGATCTGTTAGAACCCAAATCCACCATCTCTTAGTGTAGAGTCGCCACCTGGATTAGCTCTTTCCAGGAATTAGAGTCCTGTGAGGCTTAACGTCCGGGGGATGAACCACTAAGACACAGGGATTCAGGTTCGGGATAAGTTGCTTATTTCTCATTGGATCACATTATATTACATCTACAGAAAACTGTATTCTCTTAATTGTGCACATTCGCACTTAGGCAGTTTTTTTTTATTTTAAATGCATGATTCACATATGATGAAAATAATAAATCATCCACAAGGTGAAATAATAAGCCGTTCACAAAGTAGTAAGTAAATGCGAAAATCAAAGATTACAAGGCTTCAAAAATCGGGGGATGCAACCGCCCGCTAACCTATTAATTACATTTCCCAAAAAATGAAATTGCGATACCAGAAGGAAAATTAAAATCCTAGACATACATCTAATCCTAATCTACTGCATTCACAAAGATTAGCACAGGGGATATCACATATATGTTCGATTTTGAATTTAGCGAGGCTCGTGTGGCCTAAAAATATTAATCACGATAATGCATTTGTTATTTAAATAAAACAGTTCATTTTATTAGCACGATGGTTGCTCATTTTAATTAATGAAATTGCTCTTGTAGTAAATTGGTGAGGCTGTTATCCGGGGCTTGTAGTTCTAGGAACTCAGAGGCAGTTCGAAAAATAAAAATCATATGTTCGAAAATTAAATAAGAAGAAGAAGAACACCAAAAGCACGGAAATTGTAGTTCTAGGAACTCAGAGGCTTACCCTTACGGAATGAATCCACTTCAAAGATATCCGATAAGTCGTTGAAAATCCTCCTCGTCCTTTTTGTTTAGTTAAAAAAAATTGTTGTGCAAGTTCAAAAATATTCGTCTTAATTCTTGGAAGCAGTTCTAAAAGCTATATTTTTCTGTAAATTTTTCAGGGTCCCAAATATCGAAAAAGACCTGACTTTTTATAGGAGAAATCCTGAAAATTGTGTGATTCAAGGATAAAATCCTGAAAAGCCGTCATCATTGAACGAGCGAGCTGGTACAAAATCTAGTGCTCACAGCTGCACCTCGTGTGATCATCGCTAGTTGTATAACCAATTTGATCACACGAAATGAGCGTAGGGATAGAGAGAATACCTAACCGGTTTGGTTGGTGGCTTCTTGTTCCTAATTGGTGATAAAATAGGCCTTCCTTTCTGGTGTTGTGTTTTCATATGGTTGTCCATTTTTTTCTTCGGAATCCTTTAGGTACTTGGTACCCCTTGTGGGCATGTCAACCGTTTCTTTCTACAGCATCCCCATTATTGTCGGCATTTGTTTTTCTTCGGCTATGATTATCGCGTGCCTCTTAGAACGACTGGAGATAGGTGCCTGAATTTATTTCAAAGGCGATCTTGGAATTTCCTTAGTAGGATGTTGACTTGTTTTCTCTGGCAAATCAAGAAAGTAATGTTAATAAATATTTCATGATGAATGTTTTGATTATTTGATTGACTTTATAATGAGCAAAAATTTTTGCCCCTTCAATCAAAAATTAAAACATTGAGGAATAAATGAATTAAATGAGTTTGAGGAATATTGGGGATATCCCGTGCATAGTTTCGTAGTGTTAGGGGGCTTCCTTTGGAAAATAATAAAATAAATAGATAGGTGGGGCCCACTTATTTTCTTTATAAATAAGGCTCCTCCTTCTTTATTCTTTCACTTTTCATCATCTTCCATTCTCTCTAAATACTTTTGCTCTCTCTTCTCTCTAGCAATCATGTTGTCAAAGGTCGCTGGCAGGGCTCTCCGCTTCACATCTAGCCTCACTCCTCAGCCTACTAGTGATCCTGGAGTATTTTCTGTCGATATTAACGCCGCATAAGGTTTGGCAGCGAGTGACACTATGCTGGGCTATACTGCTACTTCCCCCATAGAGACATTGGATCCTGATTTTCCAGCTCATCCTCACCTTTTCCGGATCGAGGTATTTGCTAAAAACATTTTTATTTACCTTTTTTAATGTGATTTCATCCTATTTAAGAACTAGATTGCAACTGATCTTTGAACCATGTCACGAAATTTTAGCCTAGAAAAATTAAACAAAGACAAATTTAGGTTCGTCAGAATTTTTTTTTCCGACAGTGACCAAGATAAACCGGCGAGGGCCTGACCCTTGCCAAACTCTATGGCAAGGGTCCTAAGGGGCGCTCACCAGAGATGCCTGGCGCGGTTCCGAGGGTTCGCTGAATTTTTCCAGTGGCGCCTCTCTGGTCCTCGGTCGCTCCTCTACGAAATTATTGTATATTATTATTATTATTATTATTTATTTTTTATATATTTTTTTAGGTGAAAGGGATTGGAAAATAATTAAAGCTCGGAGTCCAAATGTTTTTTGGATCTGAAGATCTTTGAAGAAAATATTTGTCCAAAAGATAATAAGGCTAGGGTTCTAAATTTGTTTTAGACCCCGAGAATATCTAAGGATTTTTAAGAAATATAGGAAGAAGAACGATTTTAAAATAATCAAGATTTAAAATCTAAATGTGTTTTGGATTTAAATTATTCAAAAGAAATTGAAAGAAAATATTTTTGGTGGTAGCTTTTTGCGTTAAACGTATTATTTGATTTGTTTTGCAGTCCCCCACACTTCGTCCCACTGGTGGGTATTCTACCATCCAGGCGTGGTATCGTCACGCTTCTTCTTACCTCGAGCTTGTTCAGGCCATCGAGGCTACCGGTTTCGGTCCTCCGACCCGATCTTTATGAGTTAGGTTATTACCGTACGCGACATCGGTTGCGCTGGCTCAGAGATGGTGCGACATTTCTCACACCTTCCATTTTCTGATCGGAGAGGTTACCATCACTCCCTCTGATATTGTGGTGATCACCGGTCTATCTTGGACTGGTATTGTGATCCGGTTAAGGCTCCCACCACTTGTAGTCGTGTCAAAGACCTGCTCAGTGTTGACCCCAGAGGCCGGGCATTGAGTTATAGCATGTTGTTTGATTACTGGACGGGGTCAACAGTCTATTTCCGAGGCCTAGGTTCCTCTGTACGTCTAGTCATTTTTGGCCACCCTGTTCAGTGTCACATTTTTCCCGGTTTCGAACAACTAGATCAAGTATGGGTTGATTGAGCCGCTAGCAGACTTTGACGGAGTTAGTGGGCTTAACTGGCCACAGGCAATCTTGGCGCAAACTTATTTTACCCTTGACTTGGTTGTGCTGGGCCGTTTGCGGGCACTGCGTTGTTGTTCGCCACTTTTCTAGTGATAAGTTTAATCTAATATGGTTCCAAAATCTCATGAAATGTTGGCTATCAACTGCACCAAAAACTTGTTCACATATAAAATGTAGGCGTTATCAATACCCCTTACCACATAGAAAAATGACGATAACTGCAAGTATATAGTTGCGAAGTAGTTTTAAAAGATATTGAACCCACAAGGAAGGAACCTGGTCTAAACATACTAGGGAAGCTTAAAAGTAAATAAAATAAAAATAGTTTAGAGATTTTTGTAGGTAGGAAGATGAGGATGAAAAGTTGAGTAAATATAGATGTGATAGACTAGAAACTCTATATGAATAGATTTTCACTACGAATAAGTTTAGCAGAGAAAACATGCAAGTTTAACAAAGATGTTACGACACACTAGATTATCTAACAGATTCGG
>CATIWQ010604232.1:0-19664 GCA_949673415.1 Euphorbia schlechtendalii | reverse complement strand
TCCATACATATATCTATCCATTCTTCATTCTAATCCTCCCAACTAAAATCTAAAAATATTTTATTTTCTTTATTCCATTTTTCTTGTTGATCTTTAGAGCTAGTCCTTCCTTGTGGGATCGATATCTTTTAAAATTACATCGTAACTATATACTTTTAGTGGTCACCATTTTCTATTTAGATAAGCGTAACTGATAACACCTGTTCGTATTTTGAACTTATATCTTATCGGTAGGAAAGTGGGAGACAAGGTTTTTAGCTTCATTATTAATTAAAAAATCCTAGTTGTTATAAGACTCGAAACCTTGCGAACAACTGTATATCTTAGTTATGCATATTCATACTTAAGTCATTTTCATGTTTATAATGTATGAATTAACGCGCATGCAAAAAGTAGTATATCCATACATAAAGCAGTAAATAGATGCGGAAAAGTAAAGATTAAAAATTACAAAATCTCGCGGGATGCAACTACCCGCCTAATTTATTAATTACATTTCCTTTCAGAATTGCAATACCCGAAGGAAAATAAAATCCCAGGTATACATCTAACCTAATCTACTTGCATCCACAAAGGTTAGCATAGGGTATAACACAACATGAATATTTACAAGTATGTTCAATTTGATTTTGTCAAGGCCCGTGTGACCTAATTAAAATATCGAAGATTGAAATTTCTTATTTAGAAAGAAAATAATTCATTTTATTAACGCATATATTGCTCATTTTTATTTAATGAAAATGATCGCATGGTAAAAATGTGAGGTCTATTATCTGGGAATAATTTTTATTCCCTTCGCGGGGGTAATCTAACATGTATATAATTACAACATTCCCGCAATTAAATAAATTATAGTTTAAGTAAAAAGTGTAAAAGAAAGTTACATAATAAAATAAAAATTAAATAAATAAAAAGAGTCAATAAAATATAATTTAAAGGAATAAAATAAATCGTAGGTCGATGATGAAAATCGAGTTCGTCTCAGAATTTAGGAGAAAAAAAATAAAACAATAAAAGACATAGGAAAAAGCAACTCTGGGAATTCAGAGTATTACCCTTTTGTTGCGAATCCACGTCGGCAAATTCGCTTGATTTTCGGGAGCGCTCCTCGTTCTTTTTGGTTTGATTATTTGCGAAAATATATTATTTTTATCCTAAAAATATTCAGACTCGGACTCTAAATTTGTTTTAGATCCTAGAATATCTGAGGATTTTTGAGAAAAAGATGAAAGAAAGTTGGTTCAAAAAAATAATTAAATTCAGAACCCAAACTTATTTTGGACCCGAATATAATCAAAGAATTTTCTAAAAAAAGATGAAAAAAAGTCGGAATTATTTCCTCAAGAAAAACATTTTTTTCTATAAAAATTCTCTTCGTTTTGTTGAGAGAAAAAAAATATTTTTTCTAAAATTTTCGGTCCCCTTTTTACTAAAAATTCCCCTACTATATATAGGGGAATTTTCCCCTAAAATTCTGGGTTTAAAATTTTCCGGCAAGGGGGGGTGTCCTCGTCGGTAGTGCTGGCGAGGCTGTTGGCCTCGTCGGGACTTGTCGGCGAGGCCAGTCAGCCTCGATTTTATTTTTTATTTTTTTATATATATTTTATTAAAAATTATTTATTTAAATTATTCTGAACCCTTAAATATTTATTTAGGTCTATAAAAATATTTTAAGCCTTTGAATTTTCACTTTAAGGCTTTTAAATATTTTTTACGGTCCTAAATATTCATTTAGGGTCCAAAAAATTATTTTTTTACAAGGTGAGCTCCCATTGGAAGATCATCGAACAGTTGAAAATTGTGTGACTCAAGGATAAAATTCTGAAAAGCCATCATCATTAAATGCGCGAGCTGGTACAAAATCCCATGCTCACAGCTGCCCCTCGTGTGATCATTGTTGGTTATTTAACAGTATGATCACACGAAATGGAGTGGAGGGATTGAGAATATACCGGACTGGTGCGTTTGGTGACTTCTTTATCCTCGATCAGTGATGACATGGGCCTTCATTTCTGACGCCATGTCCTCACGAGATTGTCCGTTTCTTGCTTCAAAATCTCTTAGTACTTGATGCCCCTTGTGGGTGGGTCGGCTGTTTCTATCTGTGGCGTCCCTTTAGTAGTCGATAACTGTTTCTTTCTTTGGTTGTGGTCATTGTGTGGCCCTTGTGAGTTGACCTTCGGTTGGCTTTGACCGTTGAAACTATTGGAGCATAGTGCTTGAATCCATTTCAAAGGCGACCCCATTTATATAACCATTTCTTTCTTCGATTATGTTTCCTTAGTACGATGTTGACTTGTATCCTGTGATAAATCAGAGAAAAGTATAGCGTTAGTACATTTTATGATGCATGTTTTAATTATTTGATTGAGTTTATGCGAAACAAAATATTTTACCCTTCAATCAAAAATTAAAACATGATTAAGAAATGAGTTTAATGAAAATTCTAGGATTGTCCCAAAGATAGCTTTGTTGTTCTAGGATGCTTTTGTGATTACAATGGTGCTTAAACAGAATTTAGGCTTGAGTGGCCCTCATCCTTCCTGATGTTTGTAGGTTCCTCAAGTGAAGGTGGAGTTTCTTATTTACCGGGATGGTGTTGCCCCAGTTTGGCATCGTCTGAACCTGTAAATGACATGATCCGTATGTAATGTATGTATGATTTTATGCATGAACAATTTTTATCACATGATGTATGTTTTTCTGTTGCAGGTGGGCTTCATTCATTGAAAAGCCTTCTCTTATGCTGGTGCATGGGTGCCCTTAGGACTTATCTTGTTAGGGATTCTATGGATGACTCCTTTCGAGTGACAACCATGGGTTTGATTATTCAGAGTCGAGCTCAAGGCTTTGATCTGGTTTAAGGAGGATCTAGATGAGTCGTTGATCCCGCATTGTGATGGCGATGATCACTTTGATAGTTTGGAAGCCTTTTACCTGATGTGTTGTGATGATCAGAAGATATTGGTCCTAAGTGATGGAAGAGACAAATGATGTCATGTGTCATTTCAAGGATGAGATGATGGATTTGATATTTCTTTGGTTCTAATTTCTGCATAGACCGCCCTTACGAGTTTTCAATCTATCGAACCTTGCCTTGATTTTTTCCTAGACCGCCATTTCAGGTTTTCAATCCAGCAGACTCATTTTTTCTTTCTTTTGTCATTTTTTAATTTTTTCAATTTTTTTAGATGTTTACTTGCGATATTCTACTGTTGGCATGCAAGCAATCAAAATAAGCATATGCATAAAGATTCAGTAAAAATGACAACTCATTGATGAACTTAACAAGGTTATAAATGTTTCAAATGATTTGACTCCTGCCATTGATTAGCCTATTCAGGTTTTCTAACCAATGTGTTTGCTTTTCTCTTTATGTTCTTAGTTTTTCCTGAGCCGCCCTTTTCAGATTTTCAACTCAGTGGACTATTCTTTTTCGGTTTTTGAAAGAGGGCCTAATTTTTTCTTAACTAATAAAGTGCTAATTTATTACAAATTTATTTTTTATTGGTACTGCTTTTTACCAATTTATTTCTTTCACCTATGCATGATAGCGATTGTGTAAGACTTGGTTGATTTAACTGATAGATCAGTTACCGTCCATGTTCGCGATTTCAATTATTGTCTCGTTCAGTGATTCTGATCGATTAGTTGGTGCTCATGCTGCTTTGCTAGCTTGAGGTGTATGCGATGATGAGTATTGGTGCTTTATAATTAGTGTTTCCTTATGAATTCAATTGTTCTCCAACGATAGGTTGTATTATCAGGGATCAAAGGCTTCCGATTCGTTAGGTATATCAAGTGTAGCTTGATTCCATCGAGGGTGAACAGTTTATGTTCAACTATGTAATAATTGGCCCACAAGTGTTGGTGAGCCGTGCGATGGAGTTGTTGACATGCTCAACGATCTGACTCCTTCTTTGTGTCTTTGGAATTAGCATTATGTAAGCCTATTGCACTATTTGTTTGACCATTTTGGGGGAATTTCACTTCAATTTACTCAGTTGACATTTTGGCCCTACTTTGGCTTTGATTATTTTGACTTTCACTTGATTGACTTATTATTCGGTGGACATTTTATGCTCGGTGATCTTTCTATCAATCTTACATCGTTATAGGATGAGACGGATGCTATCACGCGTTGTCTAAGTACCTGTGTTTATCTCTCACTTTCCCTCAAGAGTTAAATCATTTGAACTTATTATGATTGTAGGGGATCCATTTATACCCAAGTTAATTTCATGACAAGATGTATCATATATGCTAAAAACATTATGCATATGTTTATTTGAATGCAAGATGTTATTCGATAGGATATCAAGCGAGTAAACAAAGTTCAATTTATTCAAAAAAAAGTTCAAAAGCCTCATAGGCAAAGTTTCTACAAGCTAATGTATTCATCATTATCGTCACGTAGTCATCTTCTCGTATTAGTGTCCTTCGGTAGGTTTCCCTACAGGTTTATCCATGGATTCGAAATGCTCCATTCTTACCGCCTTGTCAAACACTTCTTGATAGTTAAAAAAGTTATCAGACCCAAACTTGTTTTTGTAAGATGGCAGTGTGCCATCCAAAAGTTTGGTTATCATCTTTGGTAGGGTCAACCGAGCCCGAAGCCTGACCTGTATGGCCATCCAACGCTCATAGTACGATTTAAAGCTTTCGCCATGCTTCTTCCTTATAGCCTCCAGATTTTGCATTATGGTTTCCATTTGAGTGTTGAAACCATAATGCCCCATCATAGCCTGAGCAAGACTGTTCCAATCAAAAGCTACGTCCAGCGGAAGGTGATCGTACCATTCATTAACCTGGTGGCCCAAGGTGATGATGAAGAGCTTAGCCATCATCCGTTCGTTGACCATTAATGCCCTCATCACTGTTTGATAATGTGTTAAGTGAGCACGCGGGTCTCCAGAACCCATGTACTTCTCAAACTCCCTTTTGCAAAGTTTGGTGGCAAGCTTCCTTCTTTCCTAACTATCGGTTGTGCAGGGTATGTATTCATTAGATGACCACAGTGAGTGGCCAAGAACTGTTGCCACATTTCTACTATGCTTGTTTGCTAAAGCATAGCATTCCTAATGCCTAGATAAAAGCCATATTACCCATGGGGAAAGTTAAGAGTTACCGCAAAATAGGGCAACTGAGGGGTAGCCTGGAACTGTGAGGAAAATGGTGCACTCCAATTAGGAATAGATTGTTGGGCTACTCCTTTATAAAAAGGTCCTGGTGTGAACATTGGTTAACCAGGCTATCTCGGGAATAAGTGATTCTCGGGGAGGATTGGCAAAATTATATCCCAGCTGACCAATCTGAGACTCATTCTAATTCAGTTGACTTTGTCCCACCTTGAACTAGTACAAGGTAGTAGGAGCTGGGTGCACCGTATGAGAGGTAAAAGGTCCCCATGTTCTAGGCTGACTAGTCGGACCGCCGTTATTAAGAGTGGCCCTCGGGTTGGACACCACATCATGAACCCTCCCGATGTGCTGATAAATAAGCGATGCTAGTTGGTCGCTATTTGCAAAGGCATTCAGGGTAGTTGCAATCTCAGCTCTCATCGATGATGTGTCTGTTGAGAATCTTGTCCCGTAAGAAAGGGGTGATCCTCCCTCGCAACTTCATCTTGCGGATCGGCCATGCTATTGAAAGATGCACACAAAACTTAATTTGAATCTAAACCCAAGTCTTCACTTCAGTCAGTGTGCAGAATATCCTCCAAACTAGCCACGATCGGAGAAATGCGAACCAAGGGGTGAGCAGGCCTTTTCTAAGCTTTTCAATCAAAAGTAGAAGATCAGGCCATGCATGCAAGATTCATGATACGATTCACGATGTGAAAAATGTGTGAGATATTAATGTTTTAGCTGCATTCACTAGGGGTTAACATACCTTGATGTGAGGTAAATAGTATGTTTGTTAATCCACTTGAAACAAATGGTATTAGTCGTATATGACTAGATCTCATGAAATGTAAAGGTTTAATTTAATTTTGGGTAAGTAGTGAGACATACCCTGATGAAATTACGTAAAATTCAAAGTGTATGAAAATAACTACTGTATGTAGCCATTAAATGGATGTTTTGGTTCTTTTGCCCAATTAGGGCAGAGTCTGGGATGTTGGTGTGGGCATCATTATAAAAAGGGTATGTGGTGATGCATGAGTTATTAGTAAGGTAGGGTTTTTGAAGTAAGTTCACCCCGAGTTGGCTTAGGTTCAGATGTCAGCAGGGACATCACGCTATGTGGGAAAAATGGTTTGGGTAGGTATTAGCCCTATTTAGCCTATGTGGTATGTGTGATTGCCCCATGTGATATGTTGGATGTCGAGTGGATACCACGTAGGTAATTTTTGGGATATGTTATTGTTCCATGTGGGCTAAGTGTTGGATGTCAAGTGGACATCGTGCAAAAATTTGGGTATAAAGGTATATTCGCCCTGTACTGGCTAAGGGTTGAACGTCGAGTAGACATCTCGCAAAATGAGGGTTTATTCACCCTGTACGGGCTAAGAGTCAGATGTCAAGTGGACATCTCACTGAAAAAGGGGTAAATGATTTTTTATGACTTTAATTGGTTTATGTTATCCTAGGGTGACATGATCTCTGGTGTCAACTAATCCTAAGTATGTGTGATGCCAAATTGGCATCATGATGATGCGAAGATGCTATGTTTTACCGTTCTAATATTATCAATGTGTGTGTTCAAGTGTCTGCACTAAGCATAATGATTACCATGACTCATTCGTACAATGCATGATGAATCGAAAGTAGTAAGCGCATAGTATGCAATGTTCGATATTCCAACCATACAACTCCCGCAAGTAGGGTTTTTGGTTTTATCCTAAGTTTGGTTCATCTTAGGATCGCAGGGGTACTAAGGAGCGCACCTACAAGAAAAATATAATGCATGATTGTTTATTGGCTAACACCCTAGGAAAATTCCTATGGCTTATTTACATGAGGTTTGCTTGTGGGCTACTGATGTAGATGGTTCTTTTTGCACTAAAATACACTCTAAGCCTCTCCCCAAATAGGTTCTAACGAGAAGGTACATGCGATATGGCAACAAGTGCTCCACTCGCTCAAGTACTATCTTTTCTCAAGGAGGTAAATTAGTACAAGGGTAAGCTTCACGGTAATAGGTTGCCTTAGACTTACGAGCTAATCCTCTCTATTACAATGCGATATTATGAATATGTCATAATTAAGAAAATACAGAATAAAGTGATCAATAATTTTAGGCACTTATCCAAGATTTAAATCCTTTTTAAAAAAGTTTAAGAAAATATCCCTAGTGGAGTCGCAATTATGAGCGGACGACATGGAATGCGATGGGCAGATAGCGCGCTGAGATGAGAGGCGTGGTCCACCGGGGTGTTTTTGTGAAAATAAAATTATCGGGGTCGAGGACCTGAAAGGTTTGAAAGAGAAAACAAAATTGATTTAGATTATCACAACCAAAATCCGCCATCTCTTAAAGTAGAGTCGCCACCTAGATTAGCTTTTTTAAGAATTAAAGTCCTATGAGGCTTAATGTCCGGGGGATAGCCCACTATGACATAGAGATTCGGGTTCGAGATAAGTTGCTTACTTCTTGTTGGATCACATTATATTACATCTACAGAAAACCATATTTCTTAGTTATGCATATTCGTACTTAAGTCATTTTTATGTTTATATTGTATGATTTAATGTGCATGCGGCAAGCAGTAAATCCATACATAAAGCAGTAAATAAAGGTATAAAAGTAAAGATTAAAAATTACAAAACCTCGGGGATGCAACAGCTCACCTAATCTATTAATTACATTTCCTTTAAGATTTGCAATACCAGAAGGAAAATAAAATCCTAGGCATACATCTAACCTAATCTACCTACATCCACAAAGGTTAGCACAAAGTATAACACAACATAAATATTTATTCGTATGTTCGATTTGATTTTGGCGAGACCTGTGTGGCCTGATTAAAATATCGAAGATTGAAATTTCTTATTTAGAAAGAAAACAATTCATTTTATTAATACATAAGTTGCTCATTTTTATTTAATGAAAATGATCGCATGGTAAAAATGTGAGGTCTGTTATCCGGGAATAATTTTCATTCCCTTCGTGGGGGTAATCTAACATGTATATAATTACAACATTCCCGTAATTAAATAAAACAAAAGGACAAGTAAAAAGCGTAAAAGGAAGTTATATAATAAAGTAAATAAAATAAAAATTCAATAAAATAATAAATAAAAAGAGTTAATAAAATATAATTTAAAGGAATAAAATAAATTCTAGATCGATGATGAAAATCGAGTTCATATCAGATTTTAGGAGAAAAGAAAAATAAATAAAACACTATATGACACAAGAAAAAGAAACTCTAGGAACTCAGAGGCTTACCCTTTTGTTGCGAATCCACATCGACAAATCCACTTTTTCTTGGTTTGATTATTGTGCGAAAAAATGTTATTTTTACCTTAAAAATATTCAGACTCGGACTCTAAATTTGTTTTAGATCCGAGAATATCTGAGGATTTTTGAGAAAAAGATGGAAGAAAGTTGATTCAAAAAAACAATTAAATTCGTAACCCGATTTTGTTTTAGACCCGAATATAATCAAAGAATTTTTTTTAGAAAGATGAAAAAATGTCGGAATTATTTCCTCAAGAAAAATATTTTTTTCAGTAAAAATTCCCTTCTTTTTATCGAGAGAAAAAAATATTTTTTGTAAAATTTTCGATCCCTTTTTCACTAAAAATTCCCATACTATTTATAAGGGAACTTTCCCCCAAAATTCCGGGTTTAAAACTTTCCGGCGAGGCTACTGCTGGCCTCGCCGAAATGCTGGCGAGGCTGTTGGCCTCGTTGGGACTTACCGGCGAGTCCAGTCAGCCTCGTTTTATTTTTTTTTATTATTTTATATTATTATATATATTTTATTAAAAATAATTTAATTAAATTATTCCGAACCCTTAAATATGTATTTAGGCCCTTAAAAAAATTTTAAGCCTTTAAATTTTCACTTTGATGCTTTTAAATATTTTTTTAAGGTCCAAAATATTTATTTAGGGCCTAAAACATTATTTTTTTATGAGGAAAGCTCTCATTTGAAGATCATCGGACAGTCGAAAATTGTGTAATTCAAGAATAAAATCCCGAAAAGCTGTCATCATCAAACACGAGAGCTTGTACAAAATCCAGTGCTCACACTCGTATTGATATCAGTCCTCTTGTTGACATAAAGTATGATGTCTACAACTTCAATGAGTGGTTTGAGACTCTTAGAGGAGTTCTCTAGAACTACTACCTGGATTATGTTCTGGCTGATCCAAGTCCCAAACATCCTGGCAAGAATGCTTTTGCATGTGAGATGAATGATTACAAGAGACATAAGGGAAACTGAGATTGCTGCAAAACTCATGTTAGACAACATGCTCTAAAAGTACATGCATGTATACAAAGGGTTGAACCTCACAACCATGATTCATCGTCTTAAGTCGGTGGAAGGTCTAAAAGATAGACTATTCCACAGCAAGTTACAGGGAGACACCTCAACAATAGAGTTGGTCATATACATATATGACAACTCTGAGAAACTAAGAGAGTTGGGAGTTGAGTACAGTGAGCAGTCTTTGAGGGAAATGGTATTGAGGGGATTACCCAATAAATGTGATTCCTTCAAGAAGATGCTTAAGGAGTGTTCTCCCAACTGTACCTTTACCCAACTTATGGACTTGCTCGAGATTTATGAGATTGAGTTTAGAAATAAACTCAAGGAGCAAGTTAATGCTGAGGATCTTAAGTTGAAGAAACTTAAAGGTTTAAAAGTCAAGAGAAAGCTCATGAAGAAGTTGAAGGGGGTTTCTCTTGGAACAAGCTCATCAGATAATGGTGAAAGCTGTGGCTCTAATTTCTAGAGATATGTTCATACTAGGGAGTTTCTCTACATTTCCTTATGAGTTTACATGGGTATTGGATACTTGTTGAGGTGCTCATATATGTACTTCTATGCAGGGGTTGTGGAAGAGTAGGAGGCTTGCAAAGATGGAAATGGACCTAAGAGTTGGAAATGGAGCACGGTTTGCTGCAACAACTGTAGGGACATATAGCCTTCGTTTACCTAGTGGCCTAGTTTTAGTTTTGAATAATTGCTACTATATTCATGTTGTTACTAAGAATAATATTTCTGTTGCACGTTTAGCAACAGATGGATTTGAAATTTTATTTTCTAATAATAATTTTCAAATTCGACGCGATAATGTTTTTTATACTTGTTGAATATGTGTTGATGAAATTTATGTTCTAGATATTAAAACTGAAATTCTAAATATGAACATTGTTAAGAAATCGAAGTTAGATAATGAGAAATCCTCATGCTTATGGCATTGTCTTCTAGGTCACATAAATTAGACTCGTTTAACTAAGTTACACAAATGTGGAGACTTAGGCCCAATGGAATGGGCTTCCTATGGTGTGTACGAACCTTATTTAAAAGGAAAGATGACTAAGAAACCTTTCAAAGGAAAGGTTCAGCGTGCTGCTAGTACTTTGGAAATAATACATTCCGATGTATATGGTCCAATGAGTGTTAAGACACATGAGGGTTTTCATCTACTTCATACTTATGGCATTATCATCTAGGCCATATAAATGAGACTCACTTAACTAAGTTACACAAATGTGGTGACTTGAGCCCAATGGAATGGGAATCCTATCAGGCGTGCAAACCTTGTTTAAAAGGAAAGATGACTAATAAACCATTCAAAGGAAAAGGTCAGCGTGCCACTAGTACTTTGGAAATAATACATTTAGATGTACGCGGTCTAATGAGTGTTAAGACACATTATGGTTTCGTCTACTTCATAACTTTTATTGATGATTACTCATGATATGGTTATTTGTACCTAATGCGTCACAAGTTTGAAAGTTTTGAGAAATTCAAAGAGTTCAGAACCAAAGTAGAGAAACAGCTTGGGAAAAGTATCAAGACCCTTTGATCTGATCAAGGCGGTGAATACTTAAGCTAAGAATTTCAGGATTATCTAAGGGATAATTATATTTTATCCCAGTGGATACCTCCTTATACACCCCAACACAATAGAGTGTTTGAAAGGATAGATCAGACCTTACTCGATATGGTTCGGTCCATGATGAGCCAAGTAGAACTCAGCAAAACCTTTTGGGGTTATGCACTTGAGAGTGCAGTTTATATTCAAAATAGAGTGCCCTCAAAATCAGTTGATCAAACACATACAAAATGTAAGGAACCAGCTCTTTCTCACCTTAGAGTTTGGGGATGTCCTGCTTATGTAAAGAGGACAAGTTCAGATAAGCTGGGTGCTAAGTCTGATAGGTGTCTGTTTGTAGGTTACCCTAAGGAGACTATGGGTTATACCTTTTATAATCCCAAGGACCAAAAGGTACCTATTTCTAGAATTGCTCAATTCCTTGAGAATGAGTATATAGTTGCGAAAGCTAGTGGGAGAAATCTTGAGTTAGGCACTCAAGAAGATTAAATAGACAATCAACTGATTATTCCTACACTCGGTACACAAGAGAGTGTAAGAATGGAACAACCTATTATAAAACTACCATTGCATAGGTCAGGTCAGGCTCTAATCGCTCCCGAGCGATATGGCTATTTCATCACTAATAATAAGCATATCTTCCTCATGGAAGATGATGAGCCCAAGACTTACAAGGAGGTAATGGAAGGCTCAGAGTCTGACATGTGGTTTACAACCATGAAGTTAGAGATGGACTCCATGTATGAAAATCAAGTTTGGAGCTTGGTTGATGCTCCAAGTGGGATTAAGCCCATAGGATCCAAGTGGGTTTTCAAGAAGAAAATTGACGTGGATGGTTGATAAGTGTATAATTACACTTATTATCATGACATTTTCAAACATAAAATGATATGGTTTTGTTTCATTTTATACTTCATATAAAAGATTGCGCGTGGTATGTAGTTATTTTTTATGCAAATGCAGAAACTATGTTAATCTTGGAAGTAAAATGAACAAAAGTGGAATTCTATGGAAAAAGGGTAAAAAGGTGCAAAAAGATGCATGGAACACAATGATTTGGCTTAGGATCGAAGCTGTCGAAGATCAGTAAAGTTACAAAGAAGAATTATGAAGAAACAACATTTCACGATCGTTACACTTATTCGCTATCACGACTTATCACTCTTCATAAACAGAAAACTGCTAACCAATGTTCACAATCGCATCAAGTGATTCATGGTCGTGACTTGTAACGGTTATTAGTTATCTCTTTTCAACTACCAACCACCATATAACAACGAGCAACCACCATTAACTACCAACTGAAAAGACACCTTTTGGAAGTCAACCAATCATGAAAAGGTGCCTTTTCATTATGGATGAGGATGAATCTTTGCATCCAATCATATTGAAGTGATGCAACTCTTTGCCAATGGACACGACTCTTCGTTTGGATAGATACAACCCTTCACACTCTATAAATAGGGTTTATGACCCACCAATTTCATGGCATGATGGTGTTTTGGCATGAATAGAAGGCATTGAATGATAGTATGCGTGTATAGATAGAGAGTGAAAATATCTAGGTTTCGCTACGTTCAAAGTCTTAGCGTGAAAAATGTACAAGTGATTCGATTCCTATTTCGACCACTATATTTCTACACAAATTCGAGCGTTTGTTGTATGAGTGTGATTACAAAGAACTTATCAATAAAAAATTTCATTCTTCAACACTCTTTTATTCGAGAATCACAAAGAATAGCATCCTAGCAGAGGTTCTGCACTAGCCAAGACTGAATTCAAAGTAGACGCAAGAATTGTTGGAATTGATGATTCCCATTAAAGAGTGGATATGGTTTGATCAACTTTAGCTTTTACTTGCATACCTTCCAACTTTACTTTGTTTTCTTCTTATACTTTCTATTTTGAAATTTATGATATGTCTATGTGTTATAAAGAGTAATTCGTTTTACATCATTTATATTAATCAAGTTATATGCTTTCGAGTTAACTTTAACAGTGATTTTGGGGTTAACAAGATTGTGTATAATCACTGGATCTATGATTATAACACTGTTTAGTGAGCCAACATTTTTGAAATGGTAACTTGCTAAATATGGCTATGTGAGTGTGACCCGTACTAAGCATAGTATTATAGTTATCCAGGTTCTTATAAGTGTCATAATTCGTTTACCCTAGACTTAGAAAAGTCATTTCATATGTTGTTGCTCTACGGTGAATTATTGAGTATTAGGGCGTCTAGAACCTTATTTGTTGAAGTTATATAGTGTATGAAATATTCTTGATGACTTTGCATGTTTTTCTCTGCTAAACTTGTTCTTAGGGAATATCTATATATTTCACATCTTCTCTAGTCTATTCATACATCTATCTATTCATCTGTCTATCATCCAAACCCTCCAATCAAAATTACCTATTTTCATTTACCCGTAACTCTAGTTGGTCTTTAGAACCGAATTCTTTCCCTGTGTGATCGATATCTTTTGAAACTACATCGAAACTGTATACTTGCAGTGGTTACCATTTTTCTATTTTGATAAGCGGTATTAACGATACCTGTTCGTATTTTGAACTTTTATCTTATCGATAGAGAAGTCGGGAACAAGGTTTTTGGCTTCATTACAGAATATAAGCCCTCAAATTTAGTAGAGTCAAAACCTTGCGATCAATGGTAATGTAATTACCTATAAAGCAAGACTAGTTGCTAAAGGTTATAGTAAAAAAGAAGGCATTAACTATGATAAAACCATTTCACCAGTAGCCATGTTGAAGTCTATAAGAATACTCCTTGTCATCACTGCTCATAACGATTATGAGACCTAACAGATGGATGTAAAAATATTGTTCCTTAACGAGAACTTAGATATGGATGTATACATGATACAACCCAAAGGTTTCACATCCCAAGATGGCTCGATGGTATGCAAGTTGCAAAGGTCTATTTATGGACTTAAGCAAGCATCAAGTAGTTAGAATATTAGTTTTTCAAGACAATCCGAGAAAATTAGTTTTGTGTTAAATGCTAATGAGCTCTATGTATATAAGAAGGCTAGTGGGAGTGTGATTGTTTTCCTTGTACTATATGCTGATGACATATTATTGATAGAAAATGATGTTCCTTTTCTTCAGACAGTGAAGTCATGGTTGTCAAAGAAATTCTCCATAAATGACATTGGAGAAGTAGCTTTTATATTAGGTATAAAGATCTATCGAGATAGATCTAGAAGGCTGTTAGGTCTTTCTCAAAGTACATACATATACAAGGTTTTGGCTAAATTTAACCTTAAGTAGTTAAGAAAGGGTTATCTCCCAATGTCTTACAGGATTAACCTTTCTAAATCTGAGTGTCCGAGAACACAAGAGGAGAGATTGCTCATGAATGGAATACCCCATGCTTTAGCAATAGGATCCATCATGTATGCTATGGTATGAGCTCGACCTGACATCTCACACTCTTTAAGCGTCACGAGCAGATTTCAATTTGATCCAAGTGAGAAGCCCTTGATGCCATTAAAACTATCCTTAAGTACTTACATAAGACTAAGGATATGTTTTTGGTATACGGAGAAGGTGATCTCTTTGTAAAGGGATACACAGACGCGAGTTTTCAGTCTGCCAAGGATGATTGTAAATTCCAGTCAGGATATGTTTTTATATTAAATGGAGGGCAGCTGTTTGGAAAAGTTTCAAACAGGATATGACTGCCGATTCAACCACTGAATCTTAGTAAATAGCTGCTTCAGAAGCAACTAAGTAAATTGTCTAGCTTAAAAAATTTATTAGTGATCTCGGTGTGGTATCCAGCATTGTAAATCCAATAGTGGTCTATTGCGATAACAATGGGGCTATTGCTGAGGTAAAGGAACCACGGTCTCGACAGAGAAACGGATATGTACTAAAAAAATACCATCTCATTCAAGAGATAGTAGCTAGAAAGGATATAGCTTGGAATACATCCCTACGTATCAGAATCTAGCGAATGAGCTAACAAATCCATTGACTCTAGTTAAGTATGACCAGCATGTTAATGAGTATGGCACGAAGCACATGAGCAATTAGCTCTAGTGCAAGTGGGAGATTGTTAGACATGATGTATTCCCTAGAGGCAATTAGGGTGATATATCTTAATTATCTATAATGTACAAACGATTTACAGATTAATAATAATAATAATAATAAAGGCATCTTTGTTGTTTATCAAGGTTATCGAAATTATGTATCTCATTGATATCATATATATATATATATATATATATATATATATATATATATATATATATATATAGTGTGTGTGTGTGTGTGTGTGTGTATGTGTGTGTGTTATTATGTATATGCACACTGATAAGAAAAAGTACATGATTACTTCATAGCGTGAAAGTGCGAGGATATAGTGGGAGCTATGTGGTGTGAGAAATGCACATACGTGTCACTATGAACAGTCTAAATATCCCTAGTGATAGTTTCATTGAGACTAGACATCAATCAAGCGAATAGACTAGTATGTGTAGGCTTACTCCTTGGATTGGATCCAAGCAGCCGATCTCATGAGTTGAAGGTGGTACATTGAGTTAACACATGAATGTATTTGGATAATACATTGGAGACCACTATAAAACAAACACTAAGGTATAACTATATCCATGTGTTGGTGTCATGTCTTATTGTAATAGCAACACAAGTATCCTCAGACCTAAGATACGGGTTACCTTGTGTAGGAGTTACTATACTTTGGGTCATACTTATTCATACCCTGGCGATCAGGATTATACAGGTGATTATGGGTATATTGATGATCACTCATTGGTAAGCTGAGTAGTCAAGAAATGATCCATCGCTCTTTGATATAGTGATATAATGAGAGATGTACCTTAAAACCCATTGTTGAAAACACACACTAATAAACCTCCAATCAGAGTATAAGATTGATAGAACGGGTTTCTAGTCATTCTTGATACATTATGGCGAGTGGTGTTCTTCGTGAACAAGTCTGATTCCAGGATAGCTAACACTTAATCCAAGCACAATCAACTGGATGGTACTTAACTTGATGGAAGGAGTGTATTGTATTGGTTACTATTGCAGAATGTGATCAAGTTACAAGCACGAGATGTTCCAAGTATCGGGAGATCATACGCCTTTGCTAGAAAGCCCATTTGATCGTCTAGAGTTATCGGGTTCCATATCAATCTGGAACTGAGCCTAAAAGTTCTTAGATGGGAAGCCAAGTTTAAGCTAACCTCTAGCGGCACTATACTTCTGGATCCTATGAGGTCACACACTTGGGTCTTTATCCGATTATGTAAAGAATTTATAGACTTGGATCCTATGAGGTCACACACTTGGATCCTATGCCGAGAATATTAAGGATGTCAAAATCGTCCGATAAATTATTAATTGGTTGGACCAAATAATAATTAAAAGGATTAAAGGAGAATTTTGGGAAAAACTATACGAAAACACGGTTGTTTGGGAGTGGCCCAACGAGAAAAATTTACTTGCGGGCCACTAGCTTGCGCTGGCATTGGGCCAGCACATGTTAGCGGGTAGCAGGCTCGCAAGCACTACCTTGGCAGCCCTCGTAAGCTAGGCTTGCGGCACAAGGCAAGCACATTTTGGCTTGCCTTGTGAAGGTTGGGTACATTCCGCTTACGTAGGCTGTGTGGTGGGTTAACCCATGGAGCTAAGAGATCCGCGCGGTCAACCCGCTTATGGGATGGGAAAAATCCCATCCCACATTTCTTTTTGAGGGGAGTTTTCAACTCCCCTGCCACTATAAATAGTGGCCCCCTTTCTCCTTTTCAAGTCACTTAAGCTCAACCTTCCTTCTGAGTTTTGACATCTTTTCTTCGCGAGCTTTTTGCAAGATCCTTCATGAGTTTCTCCAACATCGCAAGATTTCCTTTGTCATCTTATTCAATTTTGAAGAGAGCCTTGTTAGTAATATTTTCGGGTTGGTCTTTGAGTAGTCTAACATCTGCTGTCTACCAACGGGTTCTTCCTCAATGGGAGGTTTTGGTCGGTGAAGATCCATGTGGATCAATCATAGAGGCTGTCCTAGTTTAGAAGCTTGTGCTAACAGAGTGCTGCTGAATTACTCTAAGGGAGCACTCCAAGGGAAGGCACACATCAACTGGTAATGCTCTTTACTTAAATGTTAGGTTTCTTTTAATAAGTTTTATAAACCTATAAGCATCTATCACTAGTACAAAAATGGCCTTTTAGATTGCTTATTTTTTATCATTTGGATCGGTTTCTTACTGATCCAACAGTCACCGATCCAAAAGCCCAATGCCACTTGTATCAGTTTTAGAACCGATCCAATTAGTGAATCAATTAGATCGATTTTTTAAACCTAACCAATCCAATTGGTTGAAGGTGTTGGTGGAAAAAGAATTGCTTTTTTATAATTTTAATTTTATTTTATGTAGAACTTTTTCACCTGTAATAAATCCAAATCACCATTCACTATAGTTTTTTTGATATCACAATTCTTACAATTTAACTAAATATACATAAAATAAAACCAAATTTTCAATCTTCAATCATAATTAATTAGGTAGTATAATTTCATACATCATTCTTCAATCCAAACAACAAAGCTTAATGTAATCTATTCCATATATAATTCTCAAAAGCATATGTATAATAAGAATTCCATATATAATTCTCAAAAGCATATGTATAATAAGAATTCCATATATAATTCTCAAAAGCATATGTATAATAAGAATTCCATAAATAATCTCAAAATCATACAAAACCAAACTTCCAACTTCAATTGTCAACCAATAAACATATAAAACATACAACCCAACTTACTTATTAGGAAAACGGATCATATAAGATGTAAATATGTCTCGAACCTTGTTTATCTACTCAAGGCTATATTCTTTCAAAACACTATAATAAAAAAAAGAGATAACAAATAGATCAATATAAGATTATCATTCATATCGAACTAACATAAAAATATAATTCATTCACATGAATAAACTAATTTAAGAGTTTAATGAGTACCTTAGTTAGTTTCTCAGCATCAACATGATTGTTGATTATATCATATATGAGCGCATCACAAAGTAGCCACATTTAGTAGATCCAGGCTGCTTCGGACACTAAAAACTAAAATTTATACTAAGAAATAAGTATATTATTATTAAGTAGATAAACTCCAAACAAAAGAGTATGAATTTAACAATTCAAAAGAAAACAATATCGTTCAATTGATATATTTAAATAATGGTGGTGCTACTTCAAAAAGCATGTATTACATATTATATTCGAAATAAAAAATATATGAAAAGAAATGTTACTCTTCGTTATATGATAACAAAATGAAACGCTTCTTTGAGTTATTTGTAATGGTTTTTCCTAGTTACTCCAAACCAATATTCTTGCTTCGAAAACTCCATATTGTTGTTGATACTAAAGTTGGATTAATAAGTCTAATTTTGTCAAGAAACTCATGGGAATCCGATATCAATGCGCTGAAAAGATCAAATGAAACTAAAGTATGTAAAATCATAACTATATGAGTCATCTCACTTAATCAGTGTATATTCCTAACTTTATTATATTACATATAATAAGAGTATCTTGATAATTATTGGGTTGTAAGGCGTGTCAAGTGTTGGTCAACAAGTACTGTAATTAGACATAAAACAAAAGCCCAAACATGCCATTAATCAGTCAAAAAAGAACTATTTGTGTTTACAACTTTTGATTTATAGCTTCACACATGAATCCTTATACCATGGGCCAACTCTTCGTAGAACTGCAAAGTAACATATACAACAATCTAACAACTAAATGAGCATAACATAGTTGTAGTAATTTAAATCAAATGACTTGAACAAAGAAAAACATTCTCTGAAATTAATGCAAAAAAAATCTGTCATAAATGCATGAGATAATGGAATAAACTAGGCTCTTATTACATTGACGTTAGAAGTTCACTAAAGTTTGAGGTTTCTGCAAGCACAGACACTAAACTTTAATTTCTGCCACTAAAGTTAATCTAGGATGCGAATTAAAACAAATGTATTCGCAGGCCTAAAACTGGTCAATTCAACCACAATCAAGAATTACAATTTTTCAATTCACTAAATTCAAATTCTAATATACAGAAAAGTGCTTACCCAAAACAGAACAAGTAAAGAAAGTTTGCTTAATATCAAATTAAATTCTTTTATATTTAGAGGATGATAATTTTAATAATAGTTTATCCAATCATGTTCTAGTAAAGCAACTCCTTAATACCTTGAGGGAGGGCTTTGACACCCACTTCACATGTATTAATAGGAACTATATGATTTTTCCTATCTCAAACAACAATCTCTCCTATATTTCTTCTTTCTAATAAACTAACTAAGAACATGCATACATCACTTGACATTTTTGAATTTGTGAGAGTTGGATTATTCTGGGAAAAAGATATTTGATCAATGGAGGCACACATGTTTTTGCCAACCTAGGCAAATAAATAAGGAATTTAGTCAACAATACTTGATCAATGGAGGAACACATGTTCTTGCATAACTATAGTTAGGTACTAACATCTTTGGGAGTGATTAATTTCTTTGGTCACTGCATGTAACAAGAATGTGCCTCACATGATAGATAGATAGATAGATAGATAGATAT
>CATIWQ010604213.1:0-16487 GCA_949673415.1 Euphorbia schlechtendalii | reverse complement strand
CTACCAGATAGTGCTCCTATCATGTTTAACTACTAGATAGTGCTCCTTTCATCAATTATCTATCAGGAAACTACATTAATATTTCCAGAGTTGTCATTTTTTACTTCCTACCATGTCCTTACCATGTTCCTACCATGTTGTTATCTGATTCTGTTTGTTTGATTTTCAAGTTCATTTTCCTACCATGTTACTACCATAGTGCTCCTATCATGTTTAACTACTGCATAATGTTCATTTCATCGGTTATCTATCAGAAAACTACAGTAATATTTCTAGAGTTGTCATTTTTTACTTCCTACCATGTCCCTACCATGTTCCTACCATGTTATTTGCTTCTGTTTTGTTTTTTTTCAAGTTCATTTTCTTACCATGTTCCTACCAGATAGTGATTCTATCATGTTTAACTACTTGATAGTGCTCCTTTCATCGGTTATCTATCAGAAAACTACAATAATATTTCCAGAGTTGTCATATTTTACTTCTACCATGTCCCTACTATGTTCCTACCATGTTGTTATCTGCTTCCGTTTTGTTTCATTTTCAAGTTCATTTTCCTACCATTTTCCTACCATGTTCTTATCAGATAGTGCTCCTATCATGTTTTACTTCTAAATAGTGCTCCTTTCATCATTTAATATCAGGAAGCAATAATAATATTTTCAGAGTTGTCATTTTTACTTCCTACCACGTTCCTACCATGTTCCTACCATATATCGAACAGTTGAAAAATAATTATAAAAAAAGTATATCACAATGGATAGCGTTTTAAAGATGAAAATGAGAAGAATAAAAAATTCTAAAGCGGTATGTCCAAAAAATGAACGGATTAAAAGATAATGATAAAATAAGATGAGAAAATAAAAAAAAATGACATTATCTGTGATGTTATTAGGTAGTGGAGGAAAACAAAATAACTTGAAACAGTGAGTTTGAAATTTATTTGGTCAAAAAAATTATATACCAAAAATTTGAATGACATAAATACTTAAAATTAACCAATTTTTAAAATTTCCCTAATTTAATTTATCAAATTAGTTAGAGTCAAAACTTAAACGGAAACAAATTCCAATTTTGACCGCAATTGTCTCATTTAAAACTCACTTAAAACTCCGGAATGGATTAACATCATGTCAATCATACATTTTTTCAAAAATCTCTTTTTACCTATTATCCACTATTTTTTACTGTTATAGTCAGTCAATCGAATTAATCAACAGAATATAATAGATAACTACAAAATATTTTCCCAAAAAGAACGGGATACAGTTTTCACTCCTCATTTTCGTCTATTTAAACGCCGGGCACACCATTTTTTCTCTCAGCACCAACCAACGAACTCCAACCTCGCGCCTTTCTGCCGGTGCTTGCCGTCGTCGCCTTTAATTTACGTAAGTTTTCTTTGATCCTAGTACGGTTTGTGATTTTCAATTTCTCAATTTTTTCACTGATGATTTTGGAAATACTCATAAAAGCTCAAAATATTGGGTGTTGATTAATTTGTTGTATGATATTTTTGACGTTTTTGAGATACTTATAATTTGCTGCAATTCCATTCTGATCACAAACACCGATTTGTATTATTGGATTTCATATTCCATTCAAGGTTTCTTTCAATTTGAGTGGATGTTAGTTTTATTTTTCTATTGATCAAAGCTTTTTTTTAGTGGCATTGAGATGTTTGAGTATTTTTTGTAATTGTCATCATGCTCTATTTCCTGTGGTATCGAGGTGTGATGGCCCTTAGGAAGAAGCTTGATGTATTGAGGATTGGGGTTTCCCCTCTTGATAGCTTTGGTACTTTTTGGTGGATTGAGATTAAGAGTTTTAGTAGGCAACTGTTTTGCTTCAAAGGTGCCATTGATAATATAATGTGGTCGAGGAATAAAATAAAATAAAACAATCTCTCTAAGTGTAATGTTATTCCCCTAGTTCTAAACTGGATAAGACCTCTGATATTTTGGGATTTTTTTTTGTTTGATTTTCTTTTAGGAAGCAAGAAAATACACAAAAGAGTGACAATGCTAGCTACTGGAAGCTTTAATAGTGTGTATGCAGCAACCAGTCTCAGTCCTTCACTGAGAGAGCTTCAGGTCTTTCTCTCAGGCTTCCTGTTCTCTTAGTATCAATGAATTTTGTGAATTGGACCCATGATTTTTTTTCTTTTAATATGAAAGATGTTCACATGATTTCTTACTAGCTTCTTGTATTACCACCTCAGTTCATTGAAGTATGAATTTAGTTGAATAATTCCGTTGAACTCTTTCAATTTTACTTCTGTTTATATTTTTGTTTCTTGATTATGCTGTAGAAGCACTTCATTTAAATTCGAGACAATCAGATTTAAATATTAATAAATTCTGCAACAGAATAGTGCTCTCTTTGTGGTTATATTATATGTTTTTATTTGTTGCTCCTTTGATTTGAAAAAATGGTGTGTTGTCCATGACTAGGCCCGAAAGACTTATGATAATGACAACATTAAGAATAAAGGGTTACGTTTTGAGTTTTCACTACATAATTGCTTTGGGAAAGCAATGTCTTTAGAAACAACTGGAGAGAGTGTTTTCAGGTTCTCAAATTTCCGGAAATGCTGAGAAGAAAAACAAATGACGATATGTTTTATCACATAAAATTTAGCTGTTAGAGAAAAGTAAAGAAATCTTGCTTGTTGTTTCTAGTTTCTTGTATTTTTGTGTTTCGTATTCACTGAAACAAAAGTGAACATATTTTTCTTTGATGCATGTGTAGGTATCCAAAAGTCAGAAATTCCCAAAACAATTTTGGCTTGGGAATGCAAGTAATTTACAGGGGAAAGGTTTAATCTTAGCAAATAACTTTGAGCTTAAATGCTTAATGGAGACAGATATGGATGTGCAGATTTCATCTTTGGCTGATGTTGAAGCAACAAATGGTTCGTAAAATTGTGTTCAGTCTAAGTTCATTTGGTTGTCACAATTGTTTACATTTATCCTTTTTTGTAGGAATGGCTATAAAGGAGCCAGGTATCTCAACGGTATTGATGAACTTTGAGAATGATTTTGATCCTTATGATGCTATGAGTACACCGCTTTACCAAACAGCTACCTTTAAACAGGTAAATTGATGCATAGATCATGCGTATTGTGATTGACTTTGATACTTGCACTGTTGGGCTTAAAGTATATATTAATTGATATGTATTGTTTGACACTTCATGTTATCTCCAAAGCAGTGTTGTTAAAAGGCGTTGAGGCCCTCGACTAAACGCTGAGGCGAGGCGAGTCAGAGCTAGACCGCCTCTCCGACCTCAAGGCGTTGCGACTTCAAGAGGCGACGCCTAAGCGAGCGCCTCGGGGCCGGTATTGAGGCGCTCGACTCAGCGCCTCATTGAAGAGGCAAGTAAATTTGAAATTAATCAGGAAAAAAAATAATTGAAAAAAGGAAAGGTGCTTTTTATCATATTTTAATTAAAATAATAAAAATTAAACATGGAAGGGAGAGAATGGAAAGGAGAGAAAGTAGGTTTTTTAAAATAAATGAACTTCCTAATTAGAATAGGAAATGTCATTAATTTTAAATCGCAATTATCAATTTAAGAACAAACTGAGAGAAGAAAGTTACGTTCAACATAAGTCTCTACTGTTTCCGCATTTTATATTGGTCAAAATCCAAATTAAGTATGGGGATGAAGTTGAAAGTGATAAGTTTATTGATGGAGAAGAGGAAGAAGAGGCTGCCTCAGCTGGTGGAGGAGATACTTATCATAGTTCAGATGATAATGAATAGTAATAGCTTTTGAAATAGTGGCTTATTAATTATAATTTGAGAACTTTATTCTGTTTTGAGTTTTAACTCAATAGTTTTTCACATTAAATTGTTGTCTGATTCTAAATTATTTATTTTCGAAGTATATTTTTGCTGTTATTTATATAGATATATATTTTCTTAACCATGTAGCGCCTCACTTCGATGAGGCGAGCGCCTTTGTGGCGCCTCCTGCCTCGGGCATTTTGGAAGTATAACGCCTCGAGGGCGCCTAGCGCTTTTAACAACACTGCTCCAAAGGTGGAGAGACAGATAAATGATTTATAGTTGCTATATTGTTACAACTTTCATTATGAGTGCCTTATTCAAGTTTTGTTTTAGCAATGATTTTGATTCAGCACCTATTAGCATCCTTAGTATTTTCGTGGATGAAATAAGATCACAAAAAATGAATCTCTAAGGGGAAACTTAAGTTGTATGTATCCTTATGATGCTATTTCATTGTTATGCATCTCCTTCTCTTCTCTCTTGCTTGAGAATATTCTGAGATCAAAAGAGTGTAAGTTATCAATGCAACATGATTTGTTCAATTTTTTGGTAAGAAACATGATTTATTCCATTAATTACCATTTGATACACTGTTTTAATATCCCTCGACCTTAAAATATATTGATGGATTGGATGAACATCTCATAACAATGCTGATAAAGTAATGAACTCAATGATTTAAATTAATATTCTTGAATATCAGTATGATGTAAAATCAACATTGAGTGATAATAATTATATTATTTTGTCAGTTCAATGTGTAATCAATTATGATCAATACCTGTTCAAGCTTCAAGTGCTAGAGTCCAGTTCAATTGGTTTCGTTTAAGTGCTTTGAAGTGGTGACATAATGAGGACTATCATTGTCTCGGGATATGAAATATCTGGAGAATGAGAATCTTATTATGCTACCTAAGTTTAGAAAATATTTCAGTTCTTGTAATTCAAAATTTGGAGAGCACAAATATATTTTATAGATCATATTGTTTTTGTGTGATTGGGAAGTGGGGAGGAAGTGTTGGGTGTTGAACCCAGTAAATCCTTTGCAATCTTCTAGCGATCCATCTACTGATGGATTGGTGCATGAATTATATTCTTAATCTTTCTTCATATTCATTTAACAATTTATTTCTCTGCATGTGCACCCAGTTTATGGTTGGCACTTAATTTTATGTACAATTATTGTTAAATTATAATTTTTCTTGGATATGAGTTCATGATAACTCCATGTTGTGATTTATCCGTGTCTTATTTTCACATGATGTGTACCAGCCATCAGCAACAGAATTTGGTCCATATGATTACACCAGAAGTGGGAATCCGACCAGGGATGCTTTAGAGAGGTATATTTTTCTTATTTGTAATCATAATTTTATGAGAAAAGGCACTTCTTTTTATCAAACTTCGGATGGATGTACTCTAATTATATGATCTGTATTTCCTTTCTTGGTATCATCACAATCTATTTTATTTTTTCTTATCTTTAGCCTCCTGGCAAAGCTAGATAAAGCAGATAGAGCTTTATGCTTTACTAGTGGAATGGCTGCTTTGGCTGCTGTCACTCATCTTATTGGAGCTGGTACATTTTTTTCTCTTTTATTATACTTTTACCTGCAGAAAATACTTTAAATTCTGTTAAATCAGTTCCTTATCCGCAGACTGAATTTATTGGTGGAAAGAATTGACAAATAAGATCTTTAGGTTCTATGCTATTTGAGATCATGATAATTGCTTGAGTTCTTGACTTCATGTTAATTCTGTACACACGTTAGCTATTATTCTTGCTGTGGGTATGGTCTCATGTTATGTCGAATAAACAACTGGATTTTAGGACTGAACGTAGGTCTGAGGTGTTGTCCTTAATTAATTAATAACAGATGTCAAAAACTGTCAACTCTTATGATGTCCATCAGTGAGTATTTGGTGGTGTCACAAAATAGAGGAGCAAAACTTTCCCATTTCATTGCTGCAAGTGCCAATTATATACCTAATTACATTTTATACTCGAATAAGATTCTCAAACAAAGTCTATATACAGCTGTTACAATTATCCTAAACCAAGAACACTTACAACAGCATGGAAACTAGTAGACTTGAACTTAGCCACATTTTAATAATATTTACAACAATTATTTGCCACTGGTGGTGGTAACTCGTAGAGTTTCAAACAATAGAGATTGGATTGAAATATGGTAGTGTATTAAGAACTGAAGTAAAGATGAATAAAATGATAAATAGAGTGAGCTAATTCAACTCCCCTCTACGAAAAAAGCAGAGCCCTCTCTAGTGAACAAAAGCCTTATGCTACAAGCAGCCAAAATTCTACAATGACAATTTTCTCAATGCCGTCTCTCCTCTAACAACTCTCCTTTATAACATCTCTCATGCCCAAACTACCCTCAACTCACCCCACTGAAAGCAAACTCTCGACTCTTTCTTGTTCAGAGACTATTTTATGCCCATTACACTTTTCCCACGATCCTGCTTTTAGTGGTCTTTCTCCATCAGTTATGCTTTATTAGTTCTGCACCTTATGCATGTTTGACATGTTTCATCCAAATTTTCACCATTGTATCTGGTTGATGCATCAATATGCCTTTTATTTCTTGGATAACAATACTTTCTGTCTGGATTTTGTTAACTGATGATAGTTTCACCTTAGGTGAGGAAATAATTGCTGGAGAAGATATTTATGGTGGGTCTGATCGGTTGCTGTCCCGAGTGGCCCCAAAATCTGGAATCTTAGTCAAGTTAGTACACCCTTCTTAGACTTTTTTTTTTATCATCTGGTTGTGGCAGCATTGACTTTAAAATGGCTTTTGCTCAACATTGTGAAGACGAATAAACACTAGCAATCTAGATGAGGTGGCATCTACAATTGGTCCTTCAACAAAGCTTGTGTGGTTAGAGAGCCCAACCAATCCTCGTCAACAAATATCTGATATTCGAGTAAGAGGCTTGTTATTTTTTTCTTACTAATATTGTATTTTATGGATATAGAACTATTCTAAATTGAGCACTTCATAGTATGTATTAATTCAAAACATCGGTATAGTATTTGTTAAATTCACACATCAATCTCTACCATTATGATTTGAAGTGCTGTTAAAGGAATATATTCGTTGGCTGCTCATTGTACTTGTGTTTGCAGTTCCAAATGAATTGTGTCAAATTGAAGAGTGGCTAGTTTTAACCATAGTTGTTAGAGGCGCTAGGCGCACAGAGGCGCAAGAGGGCTAGCTTTGCCCGAAGGCATGCCCGAAGTCAAGGCAAGCGCCTGAGGTACATTAGGCGCCAAAAATTTACAAAAACTATTTTTCTTGCAAAGTGAAGTTAGATGCAATAACATAACAAAAAAGAACTAAGAGAATTGTTAGAGTTACATATACATGTAAAATTGACATATTACATTAAGAATATAGTCTTGAATTAATCCAACCTTAAAATGAATTGAATTAGGAATATCTACACTTTATTTCTTTTATTAGAACTCTTAAAATAGATGGAAAATATATTAAAGTAATTTAAAACCATTAAATAGAATTGTTGGAGGTATATATATATATATATAGGCGTGACTAGGCTCTCGGGCGAGCCTTTGCGTCTTTAGGGGTTTTAGGCTAATTTTTGCTCCTAGAGCGCCCCAAGGCGCGCCTAGGCGGCCAAAAAGCCCAAGGCGCGGCCTTGCGCCTTGACTACTATGATATGTATGCATGCATGTAAATTTTACATGTTGTATTAAGAATATCTTGATTTGATTTAGCCTTAATAAGAATTGAATTAGGAATATCTAGCCTTATATTATTATTTAAAACTCTTAAAAATGGATGTAAAAAACATAATTATGCAAAATTAAACCCCTTAGGATAGAAGTGTCCGTGTGGCGCGCCTAGGGGCTCTGAGGCGCACCTGTGAGGCGCTCAAAGGCGCACTTGAGGCGCGCCTATTGGACACCACCCTGCCTGTGATATGCTGAGGCTCCAAGGGTGGCGCCCTACGCCAGGCGCGCCTGAACAACTATGGTTTTAACTGTTTAAAATGATAAGAAATGGGCTTAAAAATTTAGCCATTCATCCACAGGCTTATTTATGTGTAGGTGTAGCCAACCTGAGCTGGTAGAGTTGTGTTTATTTATGGGTTCTTGAGCCTACACAAGTCCAAACAAGCTAAAATCTCCCTCGACAAATTTGAATTTCCTGAAAACTTATTCCTAAATTTTTTCACATATAAATTATATATCCACAGAAATAAAAATTTCCGTTAAACAGGTAGTTAATAAGTTAACTTCTCTATATGCATTATTTTCTGATCTTATAATACATAAAATCATCACGTCTACTAGTTATTGAACTTAAAGAAGCTGGTAATGATTGGAAACTACCCGAGCATACCTTTCTGGATGCCTACACATTAATGAATTTAGATGGACCTTGGTTAAGCCAAACTATTAAGTTCACAAATGTTTTGGTTTAGTTTTCTGCTCTAATTGCATCCCTCGACATTAGTTTATTATGTATTCTAGAATAGCGAGGACTCAACTGTAAATTCATTAGGATTTTGCTTTCTTTTATTGTTACAGAGTTTAATGGATTGATATGGAACCCTTGACATGGATATATCATGTACACTTATATTTTCTGTTTCTATTATTTTATCAGTTGGTTCATCTTTTGTTAATTTCTTATTTTCTTTCCCAAGGGAATTGCAAAGATTGCACACATGCATGGTGCTCTTGTCTTGGTAGATAATAGTATTATGTCCCCTGTTCTGTCACAACCCTTAGAACTTGGTGCTGGTATGTACTTTCAGTCCCTTGATTGTATAAATGCAATATTTGGTAATGTTAATGTTGGTTGAATTTTTCCTTGTAGACATCGTGATGCACTCGGCTACTAAATTTATATCCGGGCACAGTGATATTATGGCTGGAGTACTTGCTGTAAAAGGAGAAAGGTTGTTACCTAATTTTGTGTATTTGTTCGGCATATGTATTCAATGCCTTCAATTTTCTTCCATTAATTTCCTTCTTCATCTTCATTTTTTGCATATCCTTGTTATTTTGTTTTCTGTGCTGAGTATGATAATATGCCTTCATGGTGAACAACATAAATAGTTATTGTCAGAATTGTAATTGCACGCTGATGTTGTTAGAGATGTGGCTTGAATAAAGGGTAGATTAGTAATAATGTCTTTAGGTCATTTATTGGGGGTTATATGTAAGGGAAGTTAGTAAGAGTAATAGGTAGCTTTGAGTAATTTGTTATTTTGGATTCACTAGCTTTTAGCTTGTAGCCCTGTGAGGAGCCTAGCTCTGGGTTTAGTTATCTTTGTTGGTGTCTTTCATATTGCATTTAGGTTGTAATCTCTGTTATTGCTATCATTGGGTAATACAAAGTTCTTGTTACTACTGATTTGGTCTTGAGATATATATCTGTTTCCATCAGATGTTAGTGTTCCAAAATGTGCAATGCAAATTGTTCTGTTAATAGTAAGAAAAATAAACTAGTAGGAATTTCTGCAACTATTTCTTTTTCACACATGTGGGCCTGTTTGGGATTGCTGTCTTGAAAAGCTCCACTCACAAACTTCCATAGAACAACATATTTTGGCATTGGTAAATAAGATTAACTCTTAATACTAATTGATTAAAGTCTGTTCGCTATTTAAAGCTCTTCCGGATATCAGCATGGAAAATCTTGAAAATTGAACTTTTCGAGGCAGCAACCTGGGAAAGTAACCAAACCGGCCCATTCTTTTTTTAGTCCTATGTTCTATATTAACGGTTATGTACCCTTCATATTCTATTGTCAAATTGTTTTGCTTTCACTCAGATATGTGTATCAAAGCGTTCTTGTCTTGTGTACTTTGTCAGTTGTTGTTTGCAAGCTCAACTAATTGAATTGGCTACAGATAGATGTTACAAATTCATTAGTTCTGGTTGGGTTACTATTCTATTTTTTGCAGGCTGGCCAAAGATTTGTATTTCCTACAAAATGCAGAAGGCTCTGGATTAGCACCATTTGACTGTTGGATTTGCTTACGAGGTATTAAGACCATGTCTCTACGCGTGGAGAAGCAACAGGTGCATTTTGAAACCTTTTATATCTTCTGTTTCCTGCTACAAATATTTTATTCCTTTCCAATATTTTGCTTTTTAGGACAAACTTTTTCCCTTCACTGAAGTTTTCTGATTGCAGCTTGGTTCTTCATATGGTTAAATTATAGGAATATTTAATTGATTGACATACCTTCTGTGGAACACTATTATTTTTAATAAAATATTATTTTTTGTCCTTATTTGCTAACTTTCGAAATCATAGGCACTTTTTTGAAAAAAAAAATTCCACAAGGACATTTTTGCAAAACCATCAAACCACGGGACATGTTTTTGAAGTTTATGCTTCTCTTATGTATTTTGTGTTTATTTAGGGAATAGGGATTCTATAGATTGTGTAATGCGACTAATTCTATCATATGAATGAAAAATTAATTATTGAATGAAAATGTTAGTACTGGACTCATTTTTTCTTTTCCGGTTTTGTTTGTGCGATCATTTACAAGTTTGAAGGATCTAAAGACTTATTTTGTTGCTATCTTCCTCCTCCTTAGTAATGTTTTTGAGGTATAAATTTCAAATGCGTGTTTTGAGCAGGACAATGCTCAGAAGATTGCTGAGTTTCTTGCTTCACATCCACGAGTGAAGAAAGTCAACTATGCTGGTCTTCCTGGTCATCCTGGACGAGATCTACACTACTCACAGGTACTTCTCTTATGTTGCAATTTGCGATTATCCGCAATTTGAAAAAACCCACGTTATACGGACAATAAGTTTCTCTTGTAGGCAAAAGGTGCAGGTTCGGTGCTCAGCTTTTTAACAGGATCAGTGGCACTCTCAAAACATATCGTCGAGACCACGCAATACTTCAGCATAACCGTCAGTTTCGGTAATATTCCTCTCTCTATTCAAGCTTATATATTAGTGGAAATGCTTTTTCATAATAATATTACGGCCTAATGCGTTGGTAGGCATCCGAACTGTCAAGGTGACCCCGTAGCTCCCTCAATTTTCAAAAAGTTCTCCCAGAGCATCACGTGTCTGCTTTTGATTGGAGAGAGAATCAGAATCATGACATCTTTGGAAAGTCAAACTAATCATTTTGAAAGTTGAGGGGGCATTAAGGTTTTTTGGGCACGTACCAATTCATTAAGCCATATAAGATACATGAGCATTAAGGGAATTTTATTGTTGATATTTGTAGGAAGTGTGAAGTCCCTGATAAGCATGCCTTGTTTTATGTCCCATGCGAGTATACCGGCGAGTGTGCGAGAATCGAGAGGTCTCACCGAAGATCTTGTTCGGATCTCTGTGGGAATCGAGGATGTGGACGACTTAATTGCTGATTTAGATCATGCATTGGCAACTGGGCCAATCTTAGACTTCTAGGTGTCGTTTGGTTCGCAAAATGGTTAGAAATAAGGCGGAATAGAATATGTATTTTAAAGGGATATTTGTTTTATTCCGCCATATCCATTATGCCTTGTTATGCATTTGATGAGAGAACTGGGTTTTTAAGACAGTTTGATGTTATTTCTATGTTTGAATATTGGATTTGATTTGAGTTCTCTTAAAAAATGTTAATGGTTTCATATTTGCTAAGTAGTCCCCAATATATATTTTTGTGCTTTTGTTTCAAACATGAAGTTTTGACATTGATGTGTTTAAAACTTAAAATGCATGAAGCGACTAATTCATTTGATATGGGCTGGGATTGAAATCCCAAAACCGACAGCTTAATGAACTAGAAAAGGCTAGTTACATAAAAATTCTAAATGTCTAAATGTAAAATATTACACATTCACCGTACCATAATAAAAACAAAATTAACACAAACTTGATTACACAAAAACATCTTATAAGCTCCCAAATACTGTAAATCACATGTTTTCCTCCTGCAGATTTGAAACAAAAAGCTCTCTGCTCTCTTGAATTGCGATCTCTTCCATCGAATCAATCTCTTTATTCTCTTCTTCGTTTGCAATAATTGAATCAAATCAACAATTAAATCAAATCAAGTAAGATATACAATTAAAGACTGAATCTATTGTTTATTTGATGTATCTGATTTCAAAGCAAACAATCCTTAAGTAGAAAACATGATCTCTCTCTATGATTCTGAAGAGCGATACATTATCTGTGATGTGTTTCTCGATTTCGTTATACTTTTACAATTATCGAATCAAACAAGTAACTATGATTTTGTAAATATGATTCTGCGTCCGACTTTTGTTCTTTGTTATAGATTGAATCAAATCTTTAAGGGCGGCGCTAGGGGTGGGCTTGCGGCAGCAGCTGCCCACCTGAAAGCTGGAAATCTCAACGGATATGAGTATTCTGGCGGGTTTTGCCATCCCTAAAGATTTGCAAAAATATGAAGGTTGAAGATGGGTGAAACTTTGTATTTTTCACGTATTTGATTCTTTATTTAATTATGTAAATTAAATTCTTAATTGAATTTGAAATCATCTATTGATTCTTAATTTGATCCAAGATAATTCCTGATTTGGTTTTGATACTTAATTGAATTTAAAATCACTAATTCAATTCTTAATTTATCACCCTTAACATACTTAGAAAAACGAATGATAATTGAAAATAATAAAAATATATCTAAATATTATATTTCTTGTCATTTAAATATATCTTTTATTTCTAGAGTTGTCCAGAATTTACAATTTTACTTTAATACAGGCATGCTTGTATTAGACTAATAGTTGACAGATAAATTTATATTGCCACTTTTGATATCGATTTTGAATAGAATAATGGAAGAGATTGATGCTTTTATTCATTCGAATGGATATTGGACAAATGATTATTGCTTTATTGATTTTGAAATTGCTTGTGTGTTAATTCCAAGTGGTTACAATTTTCTTCATTTTTAAACAACTTGCTTTATATTTACTTCTGTTAGAAATTTGTTAGAATGATAGTAGATTTTCAAAATTGTTGTCTATTATAAATACTTAGAGCTCGTTTGGTTGGCGGAATAGTTATTCCTTGGAATATGAGAAAAACGAATGAAAAAGGTGGAGTATTTGCTTAGAGTCCGTCGTCGGGATGAAATAGCTATTCCTAGCTTTCGTATAACTATTCCTCCTCCCCTCGAGAAGGGAATATCTATTCCATGAGTTGTGTGAAAGATCGGAATAGCTATTCCATCCGACGACGGACTCGAGGCAAACAATCTACCTTTTTCCATTTGTTTTTCTCCTATTCCGTGGAATAACTATTCCGCCAACCAAATGAGCCCTTAGAGTTATATTTGACTAATATGCGTTTAATCGAAGTTATTTTACAGAATTTGATGCAATTCTAATGTATTTCTACTAGATCTCTAGCATATTGAATTATGATTTATATTCGGATATTTTGTTTATAAATCTGTTAGATATTTGTTACAGCCTAGTAGATTAAATTATATGTTTATATCAAATCATCATTTGTTTTTAATCACAATATGCAAAATAGATCATTATGTTATATATTTATTATAGGTTTCATTGATAACATATGAGATGTTCTAGCATGATTCAAGTAAGAATCTAATAGATAGTTTTTTATATGTCAAATGCTATGAAATAACAGATGAAATATTATAACGGGGTTTCTACAATGATTACAGCAAAAAAAAAAAAAAAAAAATGCTTGCAAGGTAAAGAGGAAATATGGCCTAACCACCTTTTTGGATTCTATGTTATCATTGATTAATTTTTTTAATCCCTCTATCATACATGTTACCTTCTTGATCCCAATAGTATTTATTATGTTACCCACGTAGTCCTTTATTAACAGACTTGCAATTTCTTTGCCACTTGGAACCCTCGTGGTAAAAATTATTTACGTGGAGCCGATGGATTTGAATTGAAAAAGGAAACCGAGTTAATATAGGAGTAAAATATGAATAAACATGTTAATATAAGAGCATCTTTAGTATTCTGTGGATTCCAAGTTTAGATGACATGTGGAATAAAAATTCTTTTTGATGATGTGACAATAATCTAAAAAATAGACAATGTCTAATAATAAGATAAGTTTAGTAAATTTTTTATTTCATTTTAAATTCTAGTATTTTTTTGTATGTTATGTCTATTTGGTTGTTTAGATTTAGAAAACTAAATAGAAATTGTCTACAATTTAAAATGACACATAATATCACATCATATAAGAAAGATGGGCTAGACAAACTATTAAGAATGCATTTTCAAATTGATTTAATATTTTTACTTGTGTGTTTCGTGGAATAAATAAACTGATGGAGAAAAAAAATATATATCAGATATAACCTCCTCCACTTCACTTGTATTTTTTCAAGTTTCAAACCAAACCCCGAGAATCCCTAATTCCTCTTATAATTTTCCTAAATCTTTGACTGAAATCAAAGTGAAAGAGAAGTCTTAAATTCTTCAGGTTTTATTAAATTCTAAATTAGCAGGTTTACTAAGACCCATCGTGATGTGCCTTTCTTTGTTGCATTCTGCAGATGAACATATTCACCTAATTAGTTCTTATCAGTCGATGTTAGAAAAGAATTTTAATTGAGCATTTCAAAATTAAATATTCACGATGTTTAATGAATGAGAATAAGTGTATTGATTCCGTTTGGATTGTAATTTATCAATTTGTGTGACACTGAGTTGGAAATTTTCAAATTTCTCTCATCTGTATATTTGTGAAATATTTTGGCGAATCCACGGGTTAGTGAATTTCAGGGATTGATTTGAAAAAGAAAGGGAGAAGAGGGTAAAGTAGAGACTTTTTCTCTTATATTTAATTATATTAAGATGTTTGTTTCCGTTTTAGTCCACTGATTAATTTAATTTAAATACATATGGATCAGTTTGATACGTGGATTCCAAGTGTCAAAAAAATCGCAAGTCTTTCAAATAAAGGATTACTTGGACAACAAAACAAATACTATAGGAATCAAGAAGGTAAAGTGGATAGCAAGGGATTAAAAGGATAAATTGGTGATGGCACAGATTCCAAAAAGGTGATTAGACCAATGAGCTATACCAATGTTGTCGAATGATAATTAAGTTATACCCCAAGATATCATGGATCTGGTAACATTTCCGTTAAAGATAAATGCAAAAGCAAGGATGATAGAAAAACATAGAATAAGAGCTGGTTAGGAGAGAACGAGGAAGTACATTCTGGGCAAGAAAGGGCAATAAAAGGAAATCTGTTTTGGGGAGCAAGTAATTATTCTTTCTTTTTCTTTTTTTGATCAAATAAATACGAGATAAAATAATGCAATTATTCAGTTTTTTTTAATTCTTGATATGAATAAAAATATATACTGATGTTTTCTTGTTCATTTTTAAAATAAATTATGAGATACATGTGACAGAATTCTACTAAACATATTTTTTTGATGTCTAATATGTTATATACCTTTGAACGCAATTTCGTTTATATTCAAGAATATTCACAATTATTTATTGATTTTTTTATTATCATTATAACAGTTTGCAAACGTTATGCATTTATATTTAACATATGTTAGAATACTATTAGATATCTATATATATTACCCAAAATTTATTACAATCCACTTAGATTTATGTTAGATTCCTTATAATTCTATTAGAAATCCATTTTATTTAGACAAGCTCTTTACATTTGCCACACATATATCAATCATTCCAGTTATATTTTTATAATTCTATGGAAAATCTCTTTTTGTGCATTTTTTTTATCAATATTTATGACTCATTAAAGCTATTTATAAACATTTAACTGATATTCTAATAGATTTCCAACATATTTTGTTTTTTTGTCAAACATTTTGTATTTACATCTGATATGTTAAAAATCATGTTAGGTGTCCACTAAATTATTTAAACATGTATTTTACTAGGTTTCTACTATCAATACAAGAAATTTTGCATTTTATGATGCACTAAAATCGTTATGAATACATGTTTTTTCGTCACTATAGATTAACGGTGATGAAAAATCATTGTCACATGCTTCGTCACAGCATGTGTGTCCTATTTTGTCAATATAACAATTTTATAATCCATCATCAAAATTATGTTTTAATATGATGAAATATTACATGTGTCATTGTAAGTTTTTGTGTCACCGCTTCTTATTTCGTCATGTGAATATTTTGTTGTCACTGTATCGTTTATTTTGTCAATAGAGTTGAGTATTTATACGTTACGCCATAGATGGCCTGTCGCAACTAGAATGGCTGGTGTTGCATCGAGGTGTTGCGATTTTTCAAGGAAAAAATGATTTTTCGAAATACATTTTGAAAAGTGTTGCAATAGATATTTTTGTTGATCAATACACTTTTATGACAACACTTTTAGTCTAACTAGGGGTGAGCATTGGTCGGTTCGGTCCAAGAACCGAACCGAACCAAATAAACCAAGAACCAAATAATTAATATTTTAGGAACCAAATACCGAACCGAATAGAATTTGGTTCAGTCCGGACCGAACCTAAATATTTCGGTTCGGTCCGGTTCGGTTTAGTAAAAAACCAAATTATAAGATAAAATAATCCATTCTAAAAAAAAAAATTCTAAAACATGAACTAATTAAACTAGTAATATAAATTCAATCAATAAACAATCTATATTTCTATAGACCGAAACAAATGGTTAAATGCAACAAATCAAACC
>CATIWQ010604160.1:0-10381 GCA_949673415.1 Euphorbia schlechtendalii | reverse complement strand
GATTATTAAAGGGGGGGAGTTGAGTGATTTTACTTTGTGAGTAAAATTGGGAGTTTCCAACTGTCTCTTAAAATTAGTTTATACCTCGAGTTTGGGTATACTTGAGAGAGCTTGTATTTTGTATTCCCATTATTTATTAGTAGAGTTATTGGAGCCCAGTGATTTTTCCCTTTCAAGGATTTCCACTTAAATCTCCATGTCTTTTTATCACTTTAATTGTTTTACTATTGTTGTTGCGAATCTATTTTAGTTAACACATATCACCTCGCTACCGAATCAATTATTCGGGACCTAACATTTTCTTCATATTTTAGCCCTGTGTACTAAATCACAATTCACACATATATATGAGCATTTTTTTTTCTTAAATAAGTGCAGTATTTGGTCTCAACTCTCAACAATACTTGTACTCTAGAGACAGATGCTTTTATTATCATACGACATAATTGGGTGCTGCATATAAATTATATACCACAATTGAGGAATAGTATAACCAATGAAATTGCAATGAGTGTTGTTGTACAATTTATAAATTAAACCACAATTCTAATATTTCTACCAAAATTTAATGATTTCCATTGAGCTAACTACTTCATGAAACTCTGCAAAACAATTTCACAACAAAAAGAAACAAATGTAAGAGAAAGATAAAGACAAGTTCCACGGAGGTTTTAGATCCGACTTACCAAAAATTGTTATGATCATGAACGTCAAAACACTGATCGTGCATTCAACATATGTGGTAGTGATCATAACAATTTTTTTAGCATATTTTAATGTCAACACAACTAATTTTGTTTTTTTTGGCTTTTGTGGTATATTTTATTTGTCTATATGGACTATGATCACTACGATATACTGCACGTAATCTATTTGATCATTGTGTTATACAATTTATAATTTTTTACTCTTTTGTACATATCACTTGTACAACCGTGAATCAAACTTCTACAACACACATATTAACAATGTTATGAATTACATAACATTGGATTCGATGAGCAACAAGTATACTACGTAAACCAAACAGACAAACCGTCTATATATTTTATATATACCACATGATAAAAAAAATGTCCTTTTTCCCATATTAGATTGGATCCGTCAAATATAAACAATGTACAAAAACTTTGTAGCGATACTTCAATAGTAGTGATAACATGTTATAAAAACACAACTTTTACTAACATTAATTCATACTTACATGGAGCAATTCTTGTTAACAGAAATGGGGAAACTGAGATGAGTGTGGCATTTAAGAGGAAGAAGGCCAATTCTATCAGACAAAAAAGGAGGCTCATTAGCTATAAGAGCAACAAGCTCAATGCACTTACAAATCCTCTCAACTTGCCCATTATTCTGCCTGGCCAGCTTGTTCATTTGCTGCACTCCACTGCAGCAATTCCATGCAGGATTGCCATTTGGGATGTGCCCATTTATGAATTCTATGCATGGGCTGAAAAATACCATCACATCTAAGCACTCCAAGAAATTCTGCAGACTTTGACCCATTACTACTGATCCTGTAATAATTAATGCTGTGATTGATAGGATTAGTAGGAGATTCAGATGGGGATTATGAGGCATTTAGTTGTGTTGATGTGATGTGATGTGATCAAAGTTGGAGAAATTTGGAAAGTTTGATGCTTTTTGTTATTGATGTTTTAGTTTGGAGTTAGTTGGCTCACAGTTGGTATACTATGAATTTGTGCTTGTGTCATGCTTCATGGGTTGTTAGTTTGATGTTGCATAACATGTGCATGGATCTTGATGTAGTTAGATTCGTTGGTAAAAGTATTGTTTGTATCTCCAGATGTTTCTACCATTGAAGTGTCGGTATTTTTATTAGATAATGAGTCTATTGATTATCTATATTTCATGTGAAATATAAATTTACTACATTGATAATGTGTTCTTTTAACTTATAATATTAGATGATATGTTCAAACTTTATATATTTTGTATTTAAACTGAAATAATTTTGATTTCGATAAAAAAATAAAATAACTGAAAATATTTACTTTTTGTGATTAAAATATAATTTAAAGCCTTTAGTTTTTGTTTTGATGAAAAGCCTTTCATTTAATAAGGCAATATATCCCAAGTTGGAGGCGTCTGTAATATATGCCTCTCCCATGGTGACGGTAGATGAAGTGTCTATTGTATATATTTTATTATTAAGTTTATCTTTAACGTCCATTATTATTTTATATTATTTGTATTGTTTCAAATACTTGTGAAAATTAAACTTTGGATAAAATTGGACAAGGAAACGGAAATCCTGTTCATCTATGCAACTGCACGAGCGCACGGGATTGAACACACAATTTCTGCTTTTGCAATGACACAAGCAGAAATCTTACCCGCTTGCGTCAGTGCACAAGCGGAAATTGCACCCGCTTGTCCATATTGGTGTTTTTTTATTTTTCTTTATTTTTGAAAAATTTTTCAATCTAAAATTTGAATTGATTATTGATTTTTTACATCTTTATTCATCTATTGTGCTTCAATGCAAATAAAAAAGACCATAAATTAAAGAATTTTAAGAAAATATTGAAGATTTTACAGTTTAAGAGAGGGGGTAGTTTAAGTATTGTGAATTATTCGGATGACACGAAATAATATTGAACATTGAACGCGCTTTATTTTATTATTGAAATTAAAAGATAAATATTTAAATATAAAAATACCTAATTACATCTTTTCGATATCAATACGTTTCTATATATAAATTTATGCAAATGACTAAAAGTAAATGCTACGAAATTATTTAATTTAAAGGAGAAAAAAGTTACCTTATCATTGGATTATAATTAAAGATATTTTCGCTAGATTCTATTTTGCAAAATATTTCTTTTCCAGGCAAAAAATTAATAAAACGACACAATTTAGCACGCTCCAATAGTCCCATTGTCCAGGCCAAGAAATGTTACCGTTGAGCCTAACCTGTAAAAGGTCGATCTGGCCATTGGTTGGTGTGGGCCCCAAATTAAAAAATCCGACCGTTAGACATTCTTCTTCTTCGCCATAACATTAACCTTCTCCCACCTTCATTTACAATTAAAGATTCTTCTCTCCCTTAAAAAAATCATCGAAGAATCGAAAGACTCAATTTTTTATTATAACCGGATTCTTTCTATGGCGGTGGTGGAGGACGGCGGTGGAATCAGTGGTATGATAATGATTGATGAGAAGTATGAATTCTCTGCCCCAAGATTCTTCGATTTCACAGTTGGGGAATCAGAAGAGGATATGCATAAAGCCGAACTCTGGTTCGAATCGGCTCTCAGCCATGCCCCTTCTCGTACGTTTTAGTTTCTTATGCTCATTAATTTCACCTTTTTGAATGCAGATTTTAATTACTTCCAGGGTTTCTGGATTCAATTGTATTAGAATAGATTATGTTACTTGTTTAAATATGAGTTTTTTGTTTGATTAATTTGTAATCAGGAGTTTTATGTGTCTTAATTTTGCTAATCCGTTGCTAATTTGGGTACTCTTGAACGTTTTGCTGCCCCTCCTTTACACCTAATTGGATCTCGATTTGTGATTGCTCTGTTCTGAGATTTTTAGGGTTTTCGTAGTTCGGATACTCACATTTTTATTTCCGTTTGAGAAACCTGTACATACTTCACGAGTTTCTGTGTAGTTCTGCTTAGAGCATTAGACTGTATAATTTATGTTGAAGTATGAGTTTATATTGAATTCAATGGTGTCCTTGTGTTGGATTTGTCCTTAATTTTTTCAGATTAATTGTTGATTTGGATGATAAATTATGACTCAAACTCGTACGTAGTTTTCTAATCAGATTGATGAGCCTGTTTGGTTGAAGAGAACATTCAATCAAATTTATAAACAACCGCGGAAAATTTTTTAGGTTTCTTGAAAACAAGCTAGACATTTATTGGAAGCACCAGAAGCGTGTGATCTTCTTTTAGGAAGACATTAATGACATTTATGCCATGATTGTGACGTATAAACTTAATGTTGAATTTCTAATTTTACTGCTGGTTCAAGTTTAAGCTTATTTCCCTTCGAATTGTGCAGCCTTTATGCCTAAAATCAAGACTGGTAGATCATTCAAGGCTGAAAGCTTATGTGATTTCAGTGAAGCAGCAGAACAATCTCAGAAGGTGATGATGTTTTGTTCTGACTTTTTATTGTTTCGGTGTGTAATTTTGCAAAGTAATTGATCCTAATGCATTATTCTTGCATTGCAGATCTCAGAATCATCAAATTCATCAACTGTCAATAATTTATCCGATATCAATTCCGTATCAAAGATTATGCCACCTTGTGAAACTAAAGAAGAAGGAACAGTTGTTCATCAGCAAGACAAAGAAAGAGATGGAAACCTTTCCAGTAGTTCTTGTACTGAAGAGACCAAAAGGTTTTTTTTTCGTTTTCTTGAATACTGTCACAAAAAATACAGTGCAGTGTTTGACTAGTGTTCAGTTTGTGGCTGCATTTTTTTCCTGACATAATTAATCCCTTTATGTAGAAGTTCTGTTTCTGTCAAAACTGAACCTGCTAATACCAAAGAGGATGGAAAAGTCGATACTTGCTGCTCTCCTATTTTACCAGTAAAATCTCAAGAGGAAGGACTATCGAAAGATTCCAAGAAATCGGCTAAACAAATAGCTAGTATAATTAGGAATTTGTCGTCTCTGAAGCAAAAAAACCAATCGCACTTCAAACCAGGAAGTGCTAGAAGGTTCGTATAATTAACGAATCTCTTGTTAAGCTCGACAGTTGAAATCCATGTCGTATTATACTGATGAGGGACTGTAATTTTTTTATAGACCTACAAATGCACTGAATACAGTTGGAATAACCAATTTAGCTCAAGAAAACCAGGCTGCTAAGAGGCAAAAGTTGGAAGGAGGAGAAGCTAAACAGGTTACTTGTTATAGTTGGTCTTTGAACTGTCAACCTGTTTTTTTTAATTCTAGTTTGCTGAAAAAGTTGCCATTTTTGTCAAAATTTCAGATTCTCGGTCTTAAACCTCCACAACCATTGCATCACAAGTCCAAACTCGGTGTTGGCAGCGCGAATCCCAACCCATCTCATGCCAGTAGAAAGAAAGAGGAAAGAAAGGTTTGAGTTGTTCTTGAATTAATGAATTTTGTGCTTGTTTGTGAGCTGGCACATTTAAAACTTTTTTTGTATTCTTTTAAAGGTTTATGTTCGGGAAACAGAACGGACACCATTTGTATCAATGGCGGAGATGATGAAAAAATTCCAGTCAAGTACCAGAGACCTATCACTGCCAAGCATTAAAAACAGTTCAATGGTAAATGTAACCATTTTACTCCACCTATATCTGATATTCCTTATTGTTTCCTTGTTTCTCAAATTTAATTCAAGATTATGCTGTTTCTTATAATCAGGGGAAAGCTCCACTTTCATTGACAAGGCCTAAGGAGCCTGAATTCGAAACATCTCAGCGAGTTCGATTAGTCAAAATAAAGAGCACTGCAGAACTCGAAGAAGAAATGATGGCTAAGATTCCCAAGTTCAAAGCAAGACCGTTAAACAAAAGGGTAATACTTTTTTAATTTTACATGAAATTAATATAGTGCCTGTTATTCCTTTGTTTTGCATTGAAATTTACACTCATATTTTTTTAGATTTTGGAAGCTCCATCGTTACCTGCAATCCCGAGAAGCACACCGCAACTGCCTGAATTTCAGGTATATTTAGAAGAATGAGTTAAAATTCAAAATCAGCTTGATTTTGTAAACTTACACTTATCTTTCTCGATTTCTGCAGGAATTTCATCTCGCAACTGCAGCAAGAGCCAATCAGAATGCAGAATCTGCTTCTGTGACCTCAACCGATGTATCACATAAGGTATATAGTTGCATTATTTTGTGTTATTCGAGTTTTTCGTCATCTAGTCTCGTTGAAACTCTTTCCCATTGTTCTAAATCGTGCGAAATTCATAACAGAAGCATGATTGGAAGCCACATCATCTCACCGAACCTAAAACTCCTCTTCTTCATACTACTTTGAGAGCTCGTCCACCAAAGGCGAAAAGCTCTGTAGAGCTTGAGAAAGAGGCGTTGGAAAAGATACCAAAGTTCAAGGCACGGCCTTTGAATAAGAAGGTAAAATTCGGTTTCATACCAACCCGTAAATTTCTCCATATTTCACCAATGTATGTGTTTATTAACAAAATATAACCCACATTATCAGATTTTTGAAAGCAAAGGAGATATGGGAATATTCTGCAATCTAAAGAAACAAGTCACTATACCCCAAGAATTTCATTTTGCCATAGATGAAAGGATTCCTCCTCCAGCTATGGTTGCCGATATGTTCGATAAGGTAATTCAAACTTGTTGTCTTCTTTCATATACAACTTATGCTGCATTTTTTAGAGACATGGTCTCTCATCATGTCTAGATTCTTTTTTCAGCTTTCAATAAACTCAGAAACTCGCCGTGAAAATCCACTACCTAGAAACACAAAACCAAATCCTTTCCATCTCCACACAGAGGTACATTTATTCATTCTTCTGTCCATATGTGAAAAGCATTCGCGTTGTGTTTACATTGGCCGATTTATTACAGGAAAGAGGAGCTGAAAAGGAGAGGAGATTTGTGATGGATTTGGTACATAAGAAGATCGAGGAGGAACGAGCCAGAGTCCCGAGGGCTAATCCATATCCTTATACCACTGACTATCCCGTGGTAAATTTTTTAAAAACGCATAACTAGGATAATACGAGGATTGGGACTGACTTTTTGTTGTTTGTGTATTTTTGAAGGTTCCTCCCAAACCAGAACCCAAACCGATTACAAAACCCGAGCCTTTCCCGCTGGAAAGTCTAGAAAGACATGAAGAGGAAATGAGAAGAGAAATGGAAGAGCGACAGAGGATTGAACGAGAGGAGGCTGAAAAGAGGAAGTTCAAAGCACAGCCAATTCTCAAAGAGTAAGCGAAAAAAAAAAACTTAGAACTTTTTCTATTTTTGAAAGACTGCAAAATGTAAAAACTCGATTAAATCATTCTTTCATCTCTTGATTCAGAGATCCAATTCCACTTCCTGAGAAAGTGCGTAAACCACTAACACAAGTTCAGCAATTCAGTCTCCAAGTAAATAACAGAGCTGTCGAAAGAGCGGAATTTGATCAGAAGGTAAAAAGTTCATTATACATTGCACTGAAATAATAACATTTTCGGTTTTCCCTTCGATTTCGTTTCTTAACAAACTTTATATACTGTTTATGCAGGTAAAAGAGAAAGAACATCTCTATAAGAGATACCGAGAGGAGAGTGAAGCTGCGAGAATGGTATCCGAATTGAACTGTCGAACTTTTTTCTATAGTTCTAATAAAAACAAACTGATTCTGAAACCTATATTGTTGTCAAAACTGCAGATTGAGGAAGAGAAGGCTCTGAAGCAAATGAGAAGAACAATGGTTCCCCATGCGAGGCCAGTACCAAGCTTCGAACATCCATTTTGGCCCCGGAAGTAAGAAAAATCGAAACTTTTTAATAATTTTTTTTTTCTGAGCTGATGAAAAAAAAAGCTAAGAAACTGTGTGAAATTGCAGATCTTCCAAAGGAGTTACAAAAGCAAAGTCACCGAATTTGCGGGTGCTCAGAAGGAAAGAAAAACAAAGGATGATGATGATGGTGAATCCCGCAGCCTCAAGCCCTGCTTCTTGTATGAGATGATAAACACTTGGTTGTGTTAGTAGTAGTTCAAGTCTCTTGAACCATTTCTTTGTTCTTTCCAGCCTATTCTTTTTTTGTACACACAAATATCAGAAATAGGTATGCTCAACACCAATAGGACAAATTTGTATTGTGAATTAGTTTAATCATTATTAATTAATTGCTTAATCATAATCAGTAAGTTAATACTTTGATCTCCAAAAAAAAACACTTAGATCTCCATATCAGGCAGGCCAGGTAGGGCTTGACGGGCTTTTTAATATAAATATTAACCCAACCTCGCACTTTAGATATTCGGGCTCGGGCCCAAGTCCGGGTTTACAAGGTAATTCCCAAACCCGACCGGGGCCCGTGAATATATTTTTGTTGTAAACTTTTTTAATAAATTAAATAGAATATACATTAAATTTATAACTATTTTAAAATTTTATATTTTATACTTTTAAATTTATATACTTTATTGTAATAAATTTTACCAAATATTAAAGATTCTAAGTAAACGATGCAATTTTGTTTGAAATTTAAAAACATTTTGATTTATTTTATATTTTTTCTATCAGCAATTCTATATTTATATCAATTGTTTGACACCCGTTGACACGTGTAAATATATAGTAAAATAAATAAAATTATTCATCGGACCGGGCTCGGGTATTAATATAAATACCAAGCCCGATCCATAAAAATTCGGGCTTTGACGGGCTCGGTCTCGGGCCGGGTTTTTGAAAAAAATAATTGACCAAACCCGGCCCGTTGAATAGGTATCTAGTCCTTGATAGGAAACAAAAAAAAGTACTACGTGGCTTTTGTTTTAAAATCTATGCCTGGTCTTGTCTATGTGGTATTAGACATTTGATCGATTCCTTATCACCAAGATGTCACGAATGTTCTCAAGACATCAAATTTTTATATAATATATATATATATATATATATATATATATATATATATATATATATATATATGTACTCAGTTGGTAAAACAAACTATTAAGCTGCTTTTACAACAGAAGTCTCGGTTTCAAACCTCAAACCCAAAAGAGAATCCGCATATTTTAAGAGGGCCGGCTACATGGGGGAGAGAGTGGAGCAATATTGAGTATAGAAAAGATAGAATACATTAACACGTGTAAGAAAATAACAAAAATATTTCATAACTGCATTAGGGAAGTGGTTTGTTGATATTTTGCGTCAGATTTTAGGTTCCAACCTCCCGCTTCCATATTCAACCCTTTTTTTTCAACCTTCTCTTTCTTCTCCTTTTCTTCTTCTTTTTTTTTTTTGTTTCATTTTAAAATCTTCAATATATTAATGAACAACATAATAATTATAATTATAATTATAACAATAATAGAAGGTAAGTTAAATAAATCAGTTTTTCTTAACTACTTGATATGTGTTATCTCCCAATTTCTCACATTTTAATATTTGTTATTTAAATTAATTTTTGTTTCAATTTTGTAATCTTAACTAATTTAATTATATAAAAAGTGATTTTTTTTATAAGAAAGCGTCTTTTTTCCACGTGTAATGAAAAAGTTAACCTTACATGTTGAATGTAAGAATTGAATTAGTTTAAACTACAAAAAAAAATATCATGTGATTTTAACAATTTTTAAAAAGAGCATATAATATTATAAGCCGTAAAAATGGATCAGTGATTTCACACCATTAGCAACTAAACGATATTTTGCTAAAAATGTAATATTTTAGCAAAATGTAATATTTTGCTACCTCCGTTAAAAATGATAAGATTTAAAAATGATAAGATTTCCAAAATTTTCTTCCTCCCCTTCCTCGACAACCTTAACTCAAATGCACTTTTATCACTTTACATTTTACAATTTCTATCAACCATTGAACAAAAGAAAATCAGACTTGATTTCAAATTCACCTCCAAAAATGAGATGACATTTAAATGGTTCAAGAACAAAGTAACTCTGCAATTGTTGCACCATTTCATATACAAATTCGTGCTCTTCTCTGCTCAACTTTACTTTGCAATTTCTTCAAATTTTCCTCGATTGAAATTGAGTTCTATGAATTCATTAGGTTTATGGGTTAACACCGCTTCAACATCAATCAGCCAGCCAAATCAAAAATTAAAAGTCTTTGTCTCCGCCTTTCCCGCCGTTGAAAAGCTTTTGAATTCCCCTTTCCAATCACAAATCAAAACAGCTTGTGATTTTTGCGAAATTGCAACTGAATCAAGCAATGGTGGCGACGGCGACGGAAAACGCAGCCTCGGCTCGTTTCTCCGGCGAGGGTTTGATGCTTATTTGGAGTCATTAGAAGTGAAAGATGCGGATTGTGAGGAAGCCATTATTTGCTGTGCAGGAAAACATTCAAAGGAATTATACATCTGCAAGTGATCTCTGAACCCTAGTTTTTAAAGCAGAAAAAGAGTACCAAATGTTTCCAGGTGAAGAATTCACCATTGGTGAAGGTTGCTTAACCATAATTGAAGCTCTGGCTTCTGTTCTTCCCAAAAGTCTTGTTCAATTAGGCGGAAAAGTAGCTAAATTGAGTTCGATCAATGGGAACTGGGCATGTTCATAGTTATAGGCCTGTGAAATTGCATTTCTGTGATGGATCCATTATGTATTCTGATCATGTTATAGTCACGGTTTCACTTGGTGTTCTTAAAGCCGAAATCGGGTTAGATTCAAGCATGTTTGTTCCACATCTCCCAACAA